>JAPQWV010002133.1:0-63523 GCA_027422505.1 Craterostigma plantagineum
GGTGGGAATGAAATTTTTTCTTTCTCAAAAAAAAAGAAAAATAGTTTCCCTCCGAAAAAAAAAAATAGTGTAGTAGTAATAATGGTATATGATGAGTAATAAGCAGTAAGAAATTAGTGTGTTGTGTAGTGTGGGTGGTCGAATTAGCTTTTTATAGAGTTTTTTTGTGCTTTTGCAAAATCCAACCAAAAGTAAATTTCAGTCATGCGATTATTACATGTGAAAAATCCTACCGCACGGTACTAGCAAAGCGCACGTGAGAAGAAAATTCGTTATTGGGCCGACTCGTAACTTTCTATTGGTCCGGACCAATTACGGCCTATGGTATAATAAAATAACGTGTATTTAAAGTACAATTTAAAGGCCTCATTAAAAGAAAGAAAGTCGAGCTTCATGTGACTTGCAAGTTGCATCCAATTTGTCGCGTGATTTAAAAAAAAAAAAAAAAAAAACCAAAGGCACGTGGATTTCACGCAACGCACGGTTTTCTGTCGAAGCTTTTGTTGGAAACATTTGATTTATTTTTTTCTGTTCCGAGTTATCCCCACACACCTGGCTATGGGCTAGTCCCTACCAGCCGTGGGCTTTTTACGCCACACAGACTTAGCAAGGCGGGGGCTATTTGCGCCACACACTCCAGAGGTGGGCTAATCCCTGGGAGCAGATGGATATGTCCTAAACCCATACCGGCATCGATAGTCAGGGTATAACCCTCATGGGGACTTCCCAAATTCATGTGGGAGGTAGGGTTCGAACCCGTGACCTCCTAGTCACATGAGTTTTGGGGTCTCCCCCTCAGCCACTAGAGCTGAGAGGTCATTGGAGGAAACATTTGAGATTGAGTTGAGGTTATATAGTTTCTATATATTAATTTTCGAAGTTTATATTTGGGATGTAAATAAATATGCTTTCTTTACAAGGGAGGCAATTGTTGATCCATGTAATAATTACTTCAGGGATGGGGCTCACGGATTATAATTGCTTTTTCTTTCTGAATCCGTATACTCAATTACAAGTTTACAACACAATTGAAAAAGAATTTCAGTAACTAACAGAATTATTTAAGATTTATTTATTTATTTTTTATCGCACAAGGAAGACATCATAATTGTGCTTTATGACTATCATTAATTTCATTTCATCTATTTACGCCACACACGCATTCCTTTATTTATTTGATATTTTTGTTATTGTTATTAATTTTTTTTTTTTCTCGTTTCCTACAGATACCTCTGAATAAAGAAAAAAAAAAACAAAACAGAAAAAGGAAAAACAAAAGCAGATGAGAGTGAGTTTTCCTTTGCACATATAGATGGTGGTGGGAGGAAGTTATTTGGGCTGACGACTCTTGGGAACGTAGCTGTAATTTATAGACTGTTGCTGACTCTGATGTACCCATTCCTCGTGGCCGCAGCCGGCGGAGGGAGTGGATCCGGCGGCAGAAGAGGTGGAATGCTATCATCCAATTTCAACGTCGGAACTGCGATCGCCGTCACAGCCATGGCTGGAATCGCAGTTGCTGCTACGCTTCTGCACTCATCCGGTTGGGAATGGTGGTAGGCCCCGCGGTGGTCAGTGGGCGCCGCAGCGGAACAGATCCTGGCTCGGTACGACAATAGGGAGAAGTGGGGTCTACAGGTAAATTTGGTAGGACCCGCACAGTAACTACCACGGAAATTACCGTAAGGTAAAAAAGAACACCATAATTTTAACGTGGAAAACCCTCTGTTAACGAAGAGGAAAAAACCATGGCCGAGTCAGCAAAATCTTCATTATAGTAAAAATTAGGGATAAAACCTAAAATGGTCCCCGATGTTTACCCTGTGAATCAATTTAGTCCCCGATGTTATCGAAAATGAATCAAATTAGTCCCTACGTCACGAAGATGGCATTTGCGACGGTTTTATTCCGTCGCTAAATGAAAAAGTTAAAAAATAATAAATTAAATATTAAAAATAAGAAAAAATGCAAAAAAAAAAAAAAAAAGGGAAAAAATTCAAAAGACAGAGTAAAATTCAAAGAAAAGAGAACTAATAAACTAAATTACAATAAAAAATATTTAAAGTAAGATAAAAAAATAAAATTAAATAAAAAAATGATAAATTAAATATTAAAAATGAGGAAAGAATCCAAAAAAGAAAAAAAATTCAAAATTAGAGTAAAAATCCGAAAAAAAAGAGAATATTACTAATAAACTAAAAATAAATAATAATAAAAATACATAAAAAACTAAAATTATATAACAAAATGAAAAATAAAAATTAAGATTTAGAAAAAAGTAAAACATAAATTATATTTATTTACTAAAAATTAAAGAAAAAGGAAAAATAAATTTAGGAGTAACAATTTTGTTTTTCCATTTTATTTAATTTTTAGTAAATAAATTTATTTTGTTTTTCCTCATTTTTAATTTTTAATTTATCATTTTTATCTTAATTGTAGTTTTTATTTACTTTTATATTTTTTTTTTTTTGTTTTTATTTAGTTTATTAGTAATATTTTTTTTTTGAATTTTTACTCTATTTTTTGATTTTTTCCCCTTTTTTTGGATTTTTCCTCATTTTTAATGTTTAATTTGTCATTTTTTACTTTAGTTTAGTGTTTTATTTTACTTTTATTATTTTTATTGTTATTATTATTATTTAGTTTACTATCTCACTTTTATTACTCGTGTTTACCTCACACCTCTCTGTGGATGTCGAACCCTATTAGTTTCTACCTGAACTGATAACATCACAATTCACTCGAACTACTTCCTCTATATATCAATGTTGTAAAACTCGCTAGGCGCTAGTCGGACGCCCGATGGGGGTCTAGCGCCTAGGCGGTTTTTTGGCGGAAATTAATCGGTATACAAAATTTTTATTATTTTTATTTATATGCTAATATACTAAAATAAAAGATATATCAAATTATAGACTTAAATAAATAATGTCGATCCCAATAATATTTCTTTTATTTAGAAAAAATTTCCCAAAAATGTTCTTAGATTTTCGATAGTTACTAACACACATCAAAGGATAAACCAAAATTAAATAAAGCACAACATTATTAGCTACATTTTATTTGAATTGTATATTTGTATAAGGCTCAACAAGTTAAATGGCTCCATTAACATTAAATTGGTCCATTTACGATCCAACATATAATATAGGGTTTTACTTCTGCACCTCTCTCATCTTAATACCGCCGCGAGATTACCAACTGCGCAACTCCTTACTTTATGGAGATGAAAATGCTGAAACTACAGTAGTTAAGCCGTCGAGACCTCTGCCGTGAAGGACAGATCACGAAAAACAGTGCCTTATCTCCGACGCGGCGGGTAACCCATATTGGTCGTGTTTGATTTGAGGGTTAGTTTGTCTAATTTTACTATCCGTAAAATTAGGCGCCGACTAATCGCCTTAGGCGCCAATTAATCGCCTTCAGCGGCGACTAATCGGCAACACCGCATAGGACCGATTTAGGGGTTTCGGTTCGGTGAAGGTCCGACCAGCGACTAGGCGGCCGCTCAAATGAGCTTGTGATGATAACAAATGAAGAATCCTCAGTCTATTTATAGATGTTTTCAGCTCTTCTGGACCGCTCAAAATGGGTGGCCAGGAATTCGCCGCGTCGCCCTTCAATACGAACCGTTCATTTAAATAATATTATAATATAATATTATTTTTTTCTTTTCAAACTTGGTGGACTTTGGTTTTTCAAAGGCTGGACCCATCAATTCTCCCCTCCAGCCTCATGCATTATTTTGCGAGGGAGATCTCCTACCGCCTCAACGATAGCCCGTGCCGGCATGCCCGGCGCAGAACTCTGTCTTCTCCTTGGGAATAACCTTCGTCAGAATGTCCACAACATTCTTGTCTGTGTGGATCTTCTCCAGCTTGAATGGCTTTTCCTCAATAGCAAGCCTGAGCCAATGATAACGAACGTCGATGTGTTTCGCCCTCGATTGATACATAGTATTCTTGCTCAAGTCCAACGCACTTTGACTGTCGCAAAATATTATGTAGTCCTCCTGCTGAATGCCCAACTCCTGAATCTCTTCAACCAGAGCATCTCCTTGCCAGCTTCCGTTGCTGCAACATATTCTGCTTCAGTAGTTGATAAAAACACAAATTTTTATAACCTCGACTGCCATGAGATAGCTCCCCCTGAGAATGTAAATATGTATCCAGACGTCGACTTTCTGCTGTCGAGATCACCGGCCATATCAGCATCCGTATAGCTTTTAAGAAAACATTTACCACTTCCAAATGTTAGGCATAATTTGGAAGTTCCTCTCAAGTACCTCATGATCCACTTCACCGCTTCCCAATGCGACTTGCGGTATTCGATAGAAATCGACTCACAACGCCAACTGCATGAGCGATATCTGGTCTGTACACACCATGGAGTACATCAAACTTCCGACCGCCGATGATATGGAACATTTGGGGCATCTTCTCCGTCTTCAGTAGTTGATGAACCGGATTTCTTTCGCAACTGAAAGTGCGAGGCAAGTGGCGCGCTAGCTGGCTTAGCATCCTTCATATTGAACCTCTCTAGAACTCGTTCAATGTAGTGCTCCTGGGACAACCACAATTTCTCAGCTTTTCGATCTCGGGTAATCTCCATTCTGAGAATCCGCTTTGCCGAACCCAAATCCTTCATGTCAAACGTCTTTGACTAATCTTTCTTTAACCTGCTAATCTCTGCTATCCGACAAATAGCATATCATCAACATACAGGAGAAGAACGATAAATTTACCGTTAGAGTATCTCCGAACGTAAACACATGGATCTGCATCTGTTCTCTTGAATCCCTGATGCACCATGAAAGAATCAAACTTCTTGTACCACTGCCGTGGAGCTTGTTTCAGTCCGTACAAGCTTTTCTTCAGCCGGCAGACCATGTCCTCTTTACCTCTAACCTCGAACCCTTCTGGTTGTTCCATATATATCGCCTCATCAAGATCACCATCCAAGAATGCAGTCTTCACGTCGAGTTGCTCCAAGTGAAGATCCATGGTAGCAGCTCGTCCCAGTATGACTCTGATTGGACTCATCTTCACGATCGGTGAAAATATCTCGTCAAAGTCGATCCACTTCCTCTGAGTGAAACCTTTGACCACTAATCGAGCCTTGTATCTGACCAGCTTGCTATCCTCCTTCTTCTATTTGTACACCCATTTGTTCTTAAGTGTCTTTTCCCTTTCGGCAATCAAACTAACTCATACGTATCATTCTTCTTCAGAGAATCCATCTGCTCTCGCATGGCCTTTGTCCAACAATCTTTGTCCGTACAAGATTGTACTTCTTGGAAGCCCTCTGGCTCCCCCTCGTTAGTAATCAAAATATAATCAGAACTCGGATACCTCGTAGATGGTTGACGTTCCCTAGTTGACCTTCTTAGCTGAGGTTCAACTGCTTCTTGCACATCTGAAGGCTTGCCCTGCTCAGTACCTTCAATGTGACGTCTACGGCATGTTCATCATCATCAATGGCTGGCTCTTCTGCCTCAGGTTCTGATTGTTTCATTCCTTCCTCCGTGGCACGTCAAATGGAATGCTAACTGGTGTATAATCGTCTACACCGCCTTCTGTGGATTTGTTTCGCCTGAGTCTCTCATGATCTCATGCTCATGGAATACTACGTCGCGACTCCGAACAGTCTTCTTCTTCTTTGGATCCCAAAGTCTGTAGCCAAACTCCTCGTCTCCATACCCAACAAAGATGCAAGGATTCGATTTATCATCGAGCTTCGATCTTTGTTCCTTCGGCACATGCATGAACGCCTTGCAGCCAAACACTCTCAAATGTGAATATGAGATGTCTCTACCGGTCCACACATTCTCTGGTATATCGAAATCCAACGCCGATGAAGGTAGTCGGTTGATAAGATATACTGCAGTGTTGACTTAGATAGATTAGCCATCTTGAGCCTCGCTCGAACTCTTTCCATAATGGTTCGGTTCATTCTCTCTGCGACACCATTATGCCGATGAATGCCAGTAACTGTCTTCTCATGCCTAATGCCCTGCTTCGTGGAATAATCTCTGAAGCCCCGTGAGATGTATTCATCACTATTATCTGTGCGCAGACACTTTAGCGGCATTCCCGTTTCTCTTTCCACCATCACATGGAACTTCTTAAAATAATAGAACACTTGGTCCTTCGTCCGCAACAGATATACCCAGGTCTTGCGAGATGCATCATCAATGAATGTTAGAAAATATTTACTGCCTCCCAGAGATTCGACTTCCATGGGTCCGCATACGTCAGAATGTACCAACTCCAACTTCTTCATTCGCCTAGTTAAGTTCTTCGCGAATGAAACTCTATGTTGCTTCCCAAATAAACAATAAAAGCAGGGGTTCAGCGCTTTCTCCTTGGCTACTGGTATGAGGGACTTTCTAGCCAACACATTCAACCCCTTCTCTCCTACATGCGCCAGCCGTCTGTGCCACAAATTTGGAGAAGCTTAATCTTCAACTGCGTTTAGTTGGTTAGCACATATCGTCGCGTGCATCTTGTACAGCGAGCATCATAGCTTTCCTCTCGCTACCACCAACGATCCCTTGGTGAGTTTCCAGTTGCCATTCCCCATCTCGTTATAGTATCCTTCGTTGTCCAGTACCTTCACAGAAATCAAGTTGAGACGCAGGTTTGGTATGTGCCGCACATCTTTCAGCCGTAATGTGCACCCTATGCTCGTCTGGATACAGATATCACCGATCTCCACTATTTTAGAAACACTTTGGTTACCCATCTTGGTTGTGCCAAAGTTTCCCGGCTTCTATTTGGAGAAGTATTCACGCCTTGGAACACAATGGTAGGATGCACCAGAGTCCACTACCCATTTGGTGCTTGCATCCGCAACATGACAACAGTCTGCTTCGTTCACCAGAGTAACCTCTCCACCATCGTTGGAGGCGATTGCAGACGTGTTCTTGTCATCATCTTGTTTCTGTTTTCTATTGAGAAGCCTACAGTTTCTTTGTAAATTGCCAACTTTTCCACGATGGTAGCACTTCTTCATCTCCCTGGACTTGGATCTATCTTTTGACTTGTCGTGTCCTTTTGGTCCTCTATTCTTGCTCCGACCCCTATTCTCCGTGACAAGTGCCTGATTTCCCGTACTAGTACTGGCAGCATCCTTTCGTCGCAGCTCTTCATTGTAGAGCCTGTTCTTCACCATCTCATCGTGACTTTACCGCTTGGTGCCGAGTTGGTGAGCGATACCACCAACGTATCCCAGCTATCAGGTAGAGATCCAGTAGTAGACATGCTTGTAGCTCATCATCAAAGATTAGACCGGTACTTGTGAGTAAGTTACCAGCCCTTCAAAGTCATTCAGATGTTCAGCAACTGATCGTCCCTCGTTCAGCTTCACATTCATGAGTTTTCGCATCATGAATACATTAGCGCATTTGTCACCTCATACATACCCTCCAATTTCGTCCAGAGTTTGTAGGGCTCTGTCTCATTTCGAACGTGGTTGTAGAGGCTTATGTCCACCCACTTGCGGATTACAGCTAGCGTCTTTCTTTGCAATTTCTTCCATTGGTCAGCATTCTCGCCTTCAGGCATCTTGCATTCATTTTCGCTCGGTTCATTGAGGTCTTTGCAATAACGATAATCCTCCATCCTTGATTTCCATATGGAGTAATTCGTTACTGTCAGCTTGATCATTCCTCCGTCGTTCTCCATGGCCGTCACAATCTACCAGCAACCTACTAGTATCTTTTCTGATGTGGAAGATCAGTCAAAGCTGAAACCACAGAGCATACTCAGAATGCCATCAGGCTCTGCTGCCACTTGTTGGCAATGGTGGTAGGGACCGCAGTGGTCAGTGGGCCCTGCAGCGGAACATATCCCGGCTCGGTACGACAATCGAGAGACGTGGGAACCACGAGGTAAATTTGGCGGCGCACAGTAACTACCACGATAACATTACCGTAAGGTAAGAAAGAACACCAGAATTTTAACGTGGAAAACCCTTTGTTAACGAAGAGGGAAAAACCACGGTCGAGTCGGCAAAATCTTCACTATAATAAAAATTACAACCCTCGAATTTTTAATATTTCACTTTTACCACTCGTGTTTACCTCACACCTCTCTGTGGGTGTGGAACCCTATCAGTTTCTACCTGAACTGATAACCTCACAATTCACTCGAACTACTTCTCTCTATATATAGTAAAACTCGAATGAGCTTGTGATAATAATAACTGAAGAATCCTCAGCCTATTTATAGATGTCTTCAGTTCTTCGGGACCGCTCAAAATGGGTGGCCAGGAATCTGCCGCGTCGCCCTTCAATACGAACCGTTTATTTAAATAATATTATAATATAATTATTTTTTTCTTTTTAAACTTGGTGGGCTTCGGTTTGTCAAAGGCTGGACCCGTCACATCCCGTAGTAAAAAAAACCCTAGATTACGCCATTTATTGGGAAATTGACTAAAAATTCGAAGGATTTAGGTTTATACTTAGGTTTGTAGGAGAAAGGTAGGTATTTTAGATAGGCGTGGCAATGAGGCGGGTATGTGGCGGGTTTTGCCGGACCCGGGACCCGCCCCGCCCCGCCCCGCTTCGGGTCTAGACCCGCCCCGTCCCAGGTCAGACCCGAGCGGGGCGGGTCCAACCCGCGTACCCGGTATATTGATTTTTTTCTTTTCTTTTATTTTTTAAAAGATAAAATTGATAAATGTAATGCTTGAGAGTCGAACTCGCGACCTTACATTTATAATACCAAATCTCTACCATGAGACCAACAGATTTCTTATCATAATATTAGCAATAATTCTATATAATACGTAATTACGAATTCAATTATAATATATATATATATAAATATTTCCGGGGCGGGTTTCGGGCCGGCTCTCGGGGCGGGGTTTGCTAGACCCGGGACCCGCCCCGGACCCGGCCAGGTTTCTTCTTTTGAGACCAGGGACCCGCCCCGAGACCCGGATTATCGGGTAAAACCCAGTAATTTCGGGGCGGGTCCAAGTCGGGTCCAGGTCCGGACCCGCCCATTGACATCTCTAATTTTACATATAGAGAGGTATACGTAGTAGATCGATGATGGTACAAAAGCAGCCACTGATGAGAGCACTGAAGCGAAGCCAGACATCACTGGGTAGTAATAGTAGTAGCACGCCGCCGTCTTCATCGTCTCATTTATCCTCATCTCCATCGTCTTCGTCATCGTGGGTCCATTTGAGATCGGTTTTCTTAGTCGTTGCCTCTTCGTCGTCCTCATCTTCCTCACCTGTTTCTTCAGATCGGTGAGTTCCCTTTTCCTCTCAAAGTTTTCTCGTTTCTTCTTTCTTTTTTTTTTTTTCAATTCCTTTTTCGGGTTTTTGGAATGCCTTTAATATGGTCATTCCTCAGATCTTGCTCCTGGATTCGTCTCTGTTTTCATCTGCTAATGTGCGGTTTAGGTTTTATTTGTCAGATTTCTGACTGCGACTGCCTGTGAAGATTTTGAGTTCACTGGTATAGGAATGTGTTGCTTGGCGCATTAGCGCCGGCTTAAGTTCAGAATTTAAGATGTTGGAAATGGATATAGGCCACTTATTGTGAAATTTGTTTGTGGGTGAACCATAGTTTCTAGTCTTTTTCTGGATGGAAGTGGTTGAGTGCTGACTGCTGTGGTTAACAGATTTTCTTGTCTTTTTTTGCTTAAATTTTTTTTCACCTCCAAATTATCTTTTTTTTAGGCTTGGTATTTATGGTTACACATTTTTTGTCATAAACATTGTAATCTTCTTATTATATTTGTACAAGCTATTTATATGTCTGAGGGTTATATGGTGTTCTTTTTGTGCAGGGGAAGCCTTAAATCTCCATGGTCTAGGAGAAGAAGGAAACATGCTCTCCTTGCCAAGCAGTGGAGGAGTTTGTTCGATGTGGACGGGAGGCTTTCAGATGGAGGAGTAAAGTTTTTGAAGAAAATCCGTAGTGGGGTATGTTTGTGGTCATTCGGCCTGTCGAAATTTTCTTACACCTTTTATTTACAGTTGTGCAGTTTTAACAAAAATTTGTTTCTACATTCAATGCAGGGCGTTGAGCCAAGTATAAGAGCAGAGGTCTGGCCTTTCCTTCTTGGAATGTAAGTGTTGACTGATTTTACATTTTAGAGCTGCATAAATGCAATGTTTGTGTTTTTTCTGTTCTGTTGTCACGATTATTTGGCCATGATCATTGAACACTTAAATAAAAATTGGTACACTTAACCACCGCACCCCAAGAATCACTCATCAGACTCCCACATTCTATTGCTCTGAGAATTGTTTCTCGTGGTCAATGTTGTATTGCCTTGGGTCCCTATAGAATGATCAAGTGTTGAAGTATTCCTCATACCGACTATGAATCCATCGCATGCATCGATTTATTTACTTTCGCATTTTTTTGGTGTCTCCAGTTCTGCTTTCCTTTAACGTGCCAGGTACGATCTCAAAAGCTCCAGAAAAGAGAGAGACACCATCAAATCTCAGAAGAAGTAGCCTTCTTTCAAGAATTTTTATTCTAAAAAACAGTGCTTCCATCATCTTTATAGTCTAACTTATGTCCATCTCCTTCATTCGCATTGCAGAAAAGAATACACCAACCTAAGAAGACAGTGCCGTCAAATATCAAAACACCGTGAGCCGAATTCCAAACTAAAGATGTCCGAAAGCATCAGCAACGACGACAGCGTAGTCCTAGATTCCCCAGGCATCGAAGAAGTATCTAGCACAAGACCTTCCATTTCCATGGAACACGCCAGCTCATCGAGCGAAGCTCCAAACAAAGATGGAAGGAATACATCCCCATACGAAACACCCAAGGACCCCATCCATGAAGAAGAAGAAGAAGGAGGAGGAGGAGGAGGAGGAGGAGGAGGATCCAATTCTGCTTCCTCCCAAGACTACGAGGACACAAAACCTCTCCTCAACTCTTCGGAGGCAGAAACAGACAACGACAACCCATACGAACCCGCCGACGACTCCACCATCACCGTCGAACAAGAGCCATCAGAAACCAAACCCGCCAGCTGTAACCCGAAGACTTTGCCACGTGGCAGCGGATCATTCGCCTAGACGCCATCCGCGCCGACGCCGAATGGCTCACCTACTCCCCTTCTCAGTCCCAAGTCACCGAAGCAAAAGCAGCCCACCTGGCGGAAACGGTCGGGCTAAAGGACTACGACCACCTCGAGCCGTGTAGGGTCCACCACGCCGCCCGCTTAGTGGCAATATTAGAGGCATACGCTCTGTACGACCCAGAGATTGGCTACTGCCAGGGCATGAGCGACTTGCTCTCTCCCATCATCTCAGTGATCGAAGAAGACCACGTCGCCTTTTGGTGCTTCGCAGGCTTCATGCGGAAGGCGAGGCACAACTTTCGCCTGGACGAAGTTGGGATAAGGCGGCAGCTGGGAATAGTGTCGAAGATCATAAAGAACAAGGATTCGCACCTATACAGGCACTTGGAGAAGCTTCAGGCCGAGGATTGTTTCTTTGTGTATAGAATGGTGGTCGTCCTCTTTCGTAGGGAGCTGACTTTCGAGCAGACGCTTTGCCTATGGGAGGTTATGTGGGCCGACCAAGCTGCTATTCGGGCGGGCGTAGCTAAGACGGCGTGGGGGAGACTGAGGCTTAGGGCGCCGCCGACGGACGATTTGCTGCTGTTTGCGGTGGCTGCTTGCGTTCTACAGAAGAGGAAGCTGATTATTGAGAAGTATAGCAGCGTTGATGAGATTATGAGGGAGTGTAATTCCATGGCTGGTCATCTTGATGTGTGGAAGCTCTTGGATGATGCTCATGATTTGGTGGTGACCCTTCATGCCAAGATATGATGTCTTTCTTTGGTGTTTGTGTTATTTATTTGTTGCAAAAGAGGGTTTGTTATCTGCTCCTCGGAATTTGAGGTGTAATGTGAGACTTTTGCTTTTTCGTTGATTTCGACGATGGTACTGTGTTTGTTGCCCCTCTTTTGGCGAGCCAAGTGGCTATTGTCGTCGTCTGCTTGCTTGAACTTTGTTGTTGCACTCCAAGAAAACCAAGTTGACTGCTCATCAGTTATTACTATGCCCCAACATATTCAGAAAAAATCCAAGGAAAAAAAACCTAAAATACTCGATGCTTCAATATTACTTGACGTTGACCTCTGCTGCCGTAATGACTAAAATAGCGTTGAAAGTTATATTGAGCATATCCAAATGCACGCTAAATCGAACTGCAAACGTCATATATGGAGAAAAAAAGTGCTCCAACGGCCCTGCAAACGCCACGGTATTTTTGGCGGAAGCTACAGTAGCCCGCTATGTTGAGCGGGCTACTGTTCACCCGCTAAAGACTTTTTTTAGGTTTTAATGTTTATTTTAGATTTCTGATTATTTGGAATATATATGTCAATATTTCGATTTATGAGCTGATGATTGAATTGCAGATTGAGCTTTGTATTTCTGTCGGGAGCTGGAGCTTGAAGACGATAATGGAGGATGACTAATTGGGGAAGTCACTTAATTTACAACAATTATATCCATAATCTTAATTAAAATTTCGAGTATACCCATAAAGTTAATATAAATACCAATTATGCCCATAAACTTAAGCAAAGATTCAAATTTTGTTATTTTTGAATTATTTTCCAGTAAGTTCGTTTAATCAGATCAACTAATTATTATTATTATTATTATATATGTTGCTTTTTTCATTGAATTTATTAGATAATGTCAATATTATAAATTTTTTGTTAACGTTATGATTAATTAGTCTAATAATTAAGCCGACCAAGTATCATTGATAATTTTTAAATCATAAACTATGTATTAAATATAACATAAAATAAATAAAATAATGATATTATTAGGTTTAGAGGAAAATATAGAAAAGATTGTTGGAGTTGTCAGTATTGTTTAAACTGTATGTATGGAGGAATTTAATTTTAGCAAATTTATATATAGAGGGAATGGTCGGACTCGGAGATGGCCTTAGAAGCTCGTCTTCTCGGCTTTGCCTCTCTAATGATAATAGTTATATCCATCTCTCTCTTGGCATCACAAATCGGATGAAACCAATGTTTTAAAAAGCGTGTAGCGCAGTGTGTCGCGTTTTAGTGTCGGTAGCGCATAGCGTAAATAGCGTAGCGCATTGCGTGAGTATTTCAGATAATCTAAATATAATACAATGAATTATATATAATATATATAAATATAAATATGGTCACTTTTTATATCATTATTGTATTTATGAGACTAAATAATCTATAGTTTCTTTAGAAATTCAATGAAATAATAAATAAGGTACAAATAATTGATTAAAATCTAAACTTTAAATATATATGAATTATATAGTAAAAAGTTTATACAATCCCAACAATAAAATAGTCCTTGTATCAATTAAATAATCATTCTTGTTACCGCTTTCTATAAACTAAAATAAGCTAGTAAAATGATTCTTATAACTATCGAAAATTATATTGGTATCGAAAAATATATGATATGCATGTCATTATGATCATCATGAAACAAGGAATAAAATGGATATGCTTATGTATTTTTTTCAAATAAATTACTCAAAATAAAGGCGCTTTAATTATTAGTAGAAGTCTAAATAAAAAAGGAATAAACATAACATATTATTGTCCGACATCATGTCAGAGCAAGCCGACTACAATGCATTTATGTCAGAGAGCTTAACTTCATTTTCGACGGAATATCAACAATTTTCGACGGAATATCCGTCGAAAAAAGAAAAAAAAAAATAAAAAAAATAAAACGCGAAATTAAAAACGCCTTGGAGCGTTTTGACAGAGAAACACGCGATCGCGCGCGTCGAAGCGCGCGATCCAACGCGTTTTAAAACAATGGATGAAACAACCGAAAATGTCTACTTCCGAGAAATCCGAACCTCAAACGGGCCAACAACTCCCCCTCTTTTATTTCAAATTATAGTTGATAAAATTTTGACCTTCGATTCTTTCTGCAGTTCCCTTTCTTCTGCAGCGACAGAGAATACATCATTGGTCGAAGGATATGGCAATCTGATGAGCGCACGTATTACTGCATAACTAAGGTAAGGGCCTTAAGTTTAACGCTTTCGACAAGATTATGACAAAAATCTTTCATGGGATGATTTTATTTTTGCATCTTTTCAGAGCGTTTCATTCTCCTCGATTCCCTGGCCCGAAAAACCTAGGCGGGTCGACTTGTACAATTCAAGCTGGCGTATTCACCCAGGTAGTTAGTTAGTTCATTCATCGATCGTATAAGACTTACTTAGTCTCTCTACGTTCACCATATTTACGACCCGTTTTTCTTCGAAAAAAAGTATTTCAGTCGAGTCGAAAGTAGACGGGCGTTTGACTGCGTGCGAAGTTCTCCTATTGCAGCACGAGGGCATGGGAATACCATGGGAAGTTGCAAAGCTCGGCGTACGACAAGGAATGTGGGGCGCTGTGAAGAAGATCGATCCCTCCCTAAGAGCCTATCAAAAGCATAGATCTTCGGACGAAGCGATTTCGAGGAGCGCTTTCTTTGCTGGGATCAAAGCCGAGGCGTGCCTGGAAACGAAAATGAGCCTTGTAGAATCGAGTAAAGCTGTTGATGCTAAAACGAAGGCACGTCGTCGAAGAAGAATGGTATATCGAAGGTTTTATTGCTCGGCGGGGTGATTGCTCTTGCGTGTAGTTTCGAAGGTGGGCTTCTTAGTAAGGCTGTAATAATAATTGGTGCTGCGAGGAGGTTTGGGAGTATAGGTAAGAGGCTTTTAGATGAGGGATTACACCACTACAATCCACATACAATCCAAAGATGGGATTTTTATTTGTCTTTTTCTCCTTTTTTTTTTTAATTTTTTTTGATGTGTTGTTTTTCAAGGAAAACCTAAGATGAGAATAGGCCAAGGGCGAGCGTAACTAAACAAACCCCTTCTTTTTTTTTTTTTTTTTCTATAATCAAGAATATAACGAAATGGATATGAAATTTGATCTATATTACATACTTCGTTGTCCCCAGAAAATGATGGAAATGAGAAGTGCAATAAAAAGAAAACGTTTAAGCGTGTCGGGCGGAGAGGATAACATGAGGAGATAAGGACGTTTCTCATCTCAAGTACTTCCTGTTCAATTCTTATTGCATGTACACAAGATTTATTGAAAAATACACGCCATGCTGTCTATTTAGTAGAGTGGGGCATTGCGCATAAATTATCAATCTTTTTTTTTTTCAATTGGGGAAGCTGAAATTGCTGGAACCAAAGAGTTTGACTGGTCAATCTCTGATTTTAAAGGCTTGAAAAGGATCGCTCCCAGACGTCCCTTTTATCAAGAAGACAGTGCACACACACATACACACACAATTAAAAGATTGATATATTTATGGATAATTACACTAACACCCCTTGTAGTATTATACTCAATTACACATACACCCCCTCCAACTATAGTAATTACTCGCATGCCCCTTTTAATTTACTCAACCTTTACACCAAGACCCCCTCAGTCTATTTTGGACTGAAATTTAAAATTTTGGACAAATTATAATTGTAGTATTCCAAATTTATCCTTGTTGGTAAATTTGGAATACCTCGGAAACATTATCTTCGCTGTCTAAAATCTCTCTAGCTTCTAAAATCGGGATGTTAGCAATATGCTCCGAATGATCTCTATCTTCCTCCATCTTCAAAAAAATAAAAACAAATCATTACAAAAAAAGAAATAAATCAACTAATATCCACAAAAAGGAACCATGAGCGTCTACAGAATAAGCAGAACAAAGTGTATGAAAAATTCATCTAATATATAAACAACGAAGAGCTAATGCAAGTACAACTTGATGCCTAAAAGCATAAACTATACCCATATTGTATCAAGTATTTTTATAAACAGCATGCCTCAAAACATGGAGAAATCCCACACAATGGGAAGAAATCATTCACATAAAACATACCTCTGTTTTCGAACAAGAAACCAAACGTAACTCGACACAGTTCGTAAATCGATTTTGTGTTGATGGTGGGAGAACAAGAAGGGTTCGTCTGTGAGCCTTTTGTGAGCAGGGAAGAAGAAAAAATTTAATTAATTGTTTGTTTATTGTGGTAGGGTTTTAGTAAGGGTAAATATGGTATAAAAGAAAAACAACGGGTATTTCATCAGTTTTCATATTTTCGAGCAGTATATTATGGAAGGAGGGGGTGTGCGTGTAATTACTATAGTTGGAGGGAAGGTGTGTGTAATTTAGTAATACTACAGGGGGTGTGTGTAATTATCCCATATATTTATTACATAAAGCAGTGAAGTTGACTGATATTCGAGAGTGACGATAATTGATATCATCATATGATTAACAGCGAAACAACCATGTAGCATGTGGGATGGATAGGATAGATAATAGGAATTAATTGCGATATCCAATGTTTTCCACTCGTTTTAGCCAAGGTTTTGAAACCGAGTTTTGAATCGGACCCGAAATTTTAGTGATTTAAGGTTTAATAGTTTAACCGGTATAGAATCGGAATCAAACCGGAGTAAAATCGGTATCTTAAATATAATAAATATATATTTTAGGTATGAATTAATGAAAAATTACATGTTTTTATGAACTTTTTTCAAACTATAATTATATAAATCAAGGATAAAATTCAAGTAAATTGAATGGTTTGTTATAAATTAATCGTAAGTATTAAATCTATGATTTGTGGTCAAATTTTAAAAAAAATAAAATAGTGAGCTAATAGGTTAATTATAAAATATAAAAAAGAAATTGTTGAGTAGATTCGAACGCAAGCCCATTAACTAAAATACCTCCAACTTAACCACTAGACCAGACTAATTTATCAGTTTGCTTATTTTGTATAATTTATTTAAACACATTTTTTTTATATTTTTAAATTTAAAAAAACACCGGACCGGAACCGGACCGGATTTTTGACCGGTCCGGTCTGAACCGGCCTGAACCGGCCGGTCCCGTCATGACAACCATGGGTTTAGCTTAGGCAGAATAAAAGGCACTAATTATTAAAGAAGAAAGGAATAATACCTAAAGGAGAAGAAGAAAACAATGAAGTCAGTGAAAAGGGTTGGATTTGCATATGCTGATATGCTCCACACTCTAAAAAGGTACTCAGTGTTGAGTTTTCAACAATGGAGAAGAAAAGTATGAATTTTGATCTCTTAATTACCTAAGCAATGACGTTAAATGTCATTTGCTTAGCCTATAAATAGGCTATGTGATTCATTGTAAAATCCACCCCGAACCAACGAGTAGGGGTGAAAACGAACCGAGCTGTTCGTGAGCAGCTCGCGAACAACTCGGTCAAAGCTCGGCTCGAGCTCGAGCTCGGCTCATTAACTATCGAGCCGAGCTCGAGCTAAATTTGTATGGGCTCGATAGCTCGTCGAGCTTATCGAGCCCAATTATTTTTTTTAATTATTATAATGTTATTACTTAATTATTCATATTATAATATTACATATCAAAAACCCTAATTCTAGTTACACATCGCAGCCGCACAGACTCCACAGTCGACCCATCATTCACAAACACCAAACTCCACAGCTTCTCTTCATAGGTAGAAGCTTCTCTCCACGGCTTGTTCGACTGTTAACTTCTAAGCTTCGCTCTGATTCTCTTGGACTGTTGTTTTTAGGTGCACATAACGCAAGGAGACCACGACGGCGCCGCCGTAATCGTGTCGTGGGTCACCGTCGACGAGCCAGGCTCGGAGGCCGTTCTGTACTGGGCCGCCGAGGAGGGCAGTCGCCGGAAGAAGAACGAGGCATAGGGATCTCAGACCAAATACAAGTACTTCGACTACGCTTGGGGCTACATCCATCACTGCACCATTCGAGGCCTCAAGGTGTTTGTTAAAAAGCTCCACTGAAAAAAAAAAAAGCTAGTTGCTTACAGTTTGTCAAACAGATGACTGATTCGAGTCAAGCTCAAGCATTTGAAAGTGATGCAATTCGAGCCTTATCGAGCCGAGCTCGAGCGGCTCGATAACCCGTCGAGCCGAGCTCGAGCCTCAAATTTTAAAGCTCGGTCGAGCTCGAGCTCCTGTAAATTTTTTATCGAGCCGAGCTCGAGCTGGGCCATGTTCGGGCTCGGCTCGGCTCGGCTCGTTTACACCCCTACCAACGAGAGAGAGAGAGAGAAAGAAAAAGAGAGAGGAGAGAGAGAGAGAAAAAAAATCTTGTCCGGGTGGATAAGGGTGAGAGCAGGTGTAGTTTTTACTAGGAAGTTGAGAGTGGGTACAAAAACATTACTTGGGTTGGGTAGGGGGTCTCGAGTTTTGGTTTAAACACGAGCATTATATTGTACGGTGTAATAATTCGCAAATATAGTAAAACTATTGTCTCTCCGTGGAGGTAGGCGGTATTGGCCGAACCACGTTAAAATCTTGTGTTCTCTCTCGGTGTCATTTCGGCTTTAATCCCAATAAAATTATCGCGGGTTCAAAATCAACTTTCGCTGGGCCCGAAAAATTACCGCTCAACCCCAGCAAGTGGTATCAGAGCCAAGCCTAATTGATATTCTGAGTATGCTCTGTGGTTGCAGCTTTGTCTGATCTTCCACATCAGAAAAGATATCAAGAAGGTTCGTTACGGGGGAGCCAGTGTCGGGCCAAAGCTGTCGAATCTCTGCAATGATAATCGCGACGGAAAGCAGTTTCAAGTGCGGCAATTTGATGGTACGGGGTGTTTCACTCTGTGGCAGAGACGAGTGAAGGATATCCTTGTTCACCAAGGTTTGGTAAAGGCTTTGAAATGGGAAAAGGGAAAGCCGGAGAAAATGACGAAAGAAGACTGGGAGGATTTGGGGTCAAGATGTGTCAGCACAATCCGTCTGTACATTGCGGATAACATTATTAATAATGTTGTTAGTGAGGATTCTGCACCAGACTTGTGGGCGAAGTTGGAGGAGCTGCATCTCGGGAAAAACTTAACCACAAAGTTAGATCTGAAGCGGGAGCTGTACCGGCTGAAGATGGAGGAAGGTGGGAATCTCATGGATCACATTAGCGTGTTCAACGGACTTGTGGATCAACTTATAAAAGTTGATGTAAAGTTGGAGGAAGAAGATAAAGCCCTTTTACTTCTTACCTCGCTTCCTGATTCTTATGATAATTTGGTCACAACAGACTTGTACGGAAAGACGACTGTGAAGATGGTGGATGTGCAGTCAACTCTTTTGGCGCATGAAAAGAGGAGACGATCAAATTATGGAGATAGCCAAAATTCGGCGTTGGCTATTCATGGGGAGAATCGTAGAGGAAGGTTTCACGCCAGGGAATTTGGAGGTAGCAGCAGGTCCAAATCAAAGAATGGCGGGAAGGGCATAAGTGTGGTGAGCCGGGACATATCAAGAGGAACTGTCTGACTTGGAGGAAGGACGGGAATGGTGAGAAAAATTCCACAACCATGATAGCACAGGATACAGATGATGTTGTAGACGTTCTCACAGTCTACAATGATGACACTCGTTCTCAGGATGAATGGATATTGGATTCGGGGTCGAAGTACCATATTTGCTCCGAAAGAAAATATTTTGATACGTTCCAGAAGATACGAAGAGGTTCGGTTTCCATGGCTGATGGATACCGTCAGGCAGTTCGCGCTGTCGGAACTGTGAAGATCAAAATGACCGACGGAGCGGTGCGAGCTTTGGATGGTGTGATCTTTGTCCCAAAGTTACGGAAGAATTTAATATCCTTGAGCCAGTTAGATTCCAAGGGCTATGGGAGTTTCATGGCAGGGGGAGTCTGTAAAATCACACATGGCGGAAAAGTCCTACTGAAGGGAGAAGAGCGTGGAGGTTTGTATCGTCTGGACGGGAGTATGGTACAAAACACTCTGACTTCGATGGGTTCACGAAAGTCGCGCGCGCGTGGTGGAAAGGCAGACGATGGTGAGAAGGGAATTCCTGATGGAGAAGGGGTTGCGTCGAAGTCCCTCTTCAGAATCGACGGGTAGAGTCGGTTCGGCAGCTGCACATAGGATTGGCCGCGGGTGAATCAAGTTGGTAGGACTTGAATGCTTGATTCGAATATGTGTAGCTGGTACAAGGAAGGCCAATGGATGTTCGTGGTATATACGAATGGATTACTCTCATTCTCGGGTTTGCTGGAATGCTCTCTAAAGAAGGCGCATATGTTGAAAATGGGGAGAATTGTTTAGTTTTCAACAATGGAGAAGAGAAGTATGAATTTTGATCTCTTAATTACCTAAGCAATGACGTTAAATGTCATTTGCTTAGCCTATAAATAGGCTATGTGATTCATTGTAAAATCCACCCCAAACCAACGAGAGAGAGAGAGAGAGAGAAAGAAAGAGAGAGAGGAGAGAGAGAGAAAAAAAAATCGTGTCCGGGTGGATAAGGGTGAGAGCAGGTGTAGTTTTTACTAGGAAGTTGAGAGTGGGTACAAAAACATTACTCGGGTTGGGTAAGGGGTCTCGAGTTTTGGTTTAAACACGAGAGTTATTTTGTACGGTGTAATAATTCTCAAATATAGTAAAACTATTGTCTCCGTGGAGGTAGGCGGTATTGGCCGAACCACGTTAAAATCTTGTGTTATCTCGCGGTGTCATTTCGGCTTTAATCCCAATAAAATTGTCGTGGGTTCAAAATCAACTTCCGCTGGGCCCGAAAAATTACCGCTCAACCCCACACTCAGAGCAAATTACAGATCAACCCCTCTTGTTTCCCACTTCCTCCCAATTGCGATCAACAAATAGCACGTGGAAGTCTGACGTAAAGAGTCAGAATATTACTTGCTTCGCAAAGCTAATGAGCAGCACCCTTTGGAACCTTATGCTAAAGAAATTTGATTATAGTGATATGTGAGCATAAAGAGGAGTTTTAAAAATCGTACCTTTAACGCTTCACACAGTAGTACAAATTCCAATGTTTGAAGCATATGGGAAGAAGACCAGCACTGCATATTTATTACAGCATATTATTCTGACATTTATGTTTTTTTTTTTTGGGAAATTTCACTAAACAAGAAAGATAGGAGGTACAAAAAACGTTCACGATGTCGCACTTCATGGAAAACCAGCGGTATTATTCTACCGGTCAAACAGCAGAACAAACCAAGCAACCCAAACATCCTACAAAAGTCCCTACAAGACCAAAGCCAAAAGAAAAAAAACAGTCGAAACAAAGGCTAAGATAGGACGTCAAACCACATCAAACAACAGGTTTCTGGTACTAGGTGTAGTGCCAGCAGGGCTACCAGGCAATGTGCCATAAACGGCGCAGGGCGCGCATGTGAAGGCTATATATCGGGGATATAGTCTTCAAGCGGAGTTGAAGTATAGCAATGATTTCATCCGCAGTTCTGGCCGGGGTTCTACGGGCGTTCTCACGCCACCTCCTGTTTCTTTCCATCCAAATGTGATAAGCGAGAGCGGCTAATAGGTGGCGGTTGGACAGGTTGATCAGATGCTTTCCTCTCCAAGCATGGGAAGCCCATTCCACATCAGTGCGCCAGTTTCTGTTCGGCCAACGGAGTTCCACCTTGTTCTTTAGAATCTGCAAGCAACAACGAGAGAAAGGGCACTGGAAAAAAATATGATTAATGTTCTCGACAGTGTTGTCATCACAAAGGATACAATTGTTAGAATTCGCCAGTCGCAATCCAAGGTTTGTCCCTCGTAGGCAGTCTATCCCGAAATGCCATCCAAAGAATGAACTCATTTTTGGGGATGCTGAGGCAGCCGCCAAAGAGATGTGCCCATATAGGTGGATTCTGATGGCATCACGAGCAGAGGCCACAGTGAACTGGCCACTATGTGTACCTGTCCAAATAATATGATCATGATCGTTAGGATAGACAGGAGGTAAAAACTGGTAGAAATCGGGGTATTCAGCCGTATTCTGGCCAGGCCAATGCCATCCGTCATTGTTGATGACGACATAGAGTTTGCTATCCATAGGCAGTCCCATGACGGATGGGCCATGCGCGTACGAATCAATAAGTGGCCTGCCATTCATCCAAGGATCCTGCCAAAGCAGTAATGTAGAGCCGTCACCAATCCTAAACCGGACGAGCTGGAGGAAACGGGGGCGCATCTTCATCAGTTTTTTCCAGCTCCAAGAAGCACGTGCGGAAGGCGCAATGGTCCAGAGTGACTTGTTGCGAAGGCGCGTGCGAGTAATCCAGTCAACCCAAACAGAAGAGGATTCTCGCTTCGAGAGATTCCAAAGATGCTTCATAAGGAGGGCCTGATTATCGCTGGAGAGCGAATCCCAAGGCCGCCTTCTTTACGCGGGAGGCAAATGTCAGACAAGCCACCTTAGCAGCCATACCACTCCAAAGGAATTTTCGTAACCGTGCTTCAATCTCATGAATAATTGCTTTAGGAAGTGGTAGGACCCCAGCCCAATAAACATATAGGGAAGTAAGGACGGATTTTATCAGTTGTGTCCGCCCAGCATATGATAGTGTTCTATTCAGCCAAGATCCTATTCTTTTCCCAACTCTGGCAATAAGAGGGTTGCAGTCGTTAATGGTGAGACGAGATGTGAGGAGGGGGACTCCCAAGTAGCGGACAGGTAAAGAACCCATAGAGAAACCCGTAATACAACCTATAGTGTTAGAGAGGTCAGCGGCCCTCTTAGAGGTGAAAAATTCACTCTTCAGGGGATTTACAGCGAGTCCTGAAAATGCAGCAAAATCGCGGAGGCCATCCATTAAGATTGCAATCGACTGGGCATTTGCATGGCTGAATAGGAGTACATCATCCGCGAAAGAGATCATGAAAAGGCCCGTTGTTTCACAACGCCTGTGGAACTGGAAGCTTCCGTCTGTACTTATTTTTTGGTAAAGGATGTCATAGAGGACTTCCATTACCAAAGTGAATAAGTAAGGAGAGATGGGATCCCCTTGTCTGATGCCACGTCGGCCTTCAAAATATCCCTCAGCTCTACCATTGATATTAATGGAGTACCACGGTGTAGTGATGCAGCTCCTGATCCAATCGATATAGCGAGGGTGAAAGTTCATTGCTTGTAGGGTAGCAATGATGAAGTTCCACTCAACCTTATCGTATGCCTTGGCGATATCAACCTTGAAGGTGGCACGAGGTGGAAGGCTCTTGTTGTTGTAGCCATGACAGAGTTCTTGAGCCAAAAGGATGTTGGCGATATCAACCTTGAAGGTGGCATTAGGTGGGAATCCCATGCCATGGCACTAGTTAACAAAACGCCCACACTCGCAACAGATGCATTATCGAAGCTCGTACTCATCCTAGATTATGGTGTTGAGCAGTTGAGCATCCATTAAATAATAAAGGTGACGCCTTTTTTTCCTCTGTTTATTTAAATCTCTCGAAGTGAGATTAAAATCTACTCTTTTTCCGTTGCATGTAATAAATAGCTTTGACGAATACAGCCCTATTTGATCGAGCCAAGAAACAGAGCTTTAGTCTTATCCTTCGATCTCAAATGGGAGAGAAAGATGCATCTTCTCCTTCTTCGTGGTTTACTGCGATGAAGAGAGCTTTTAGATCGCCAGGTAAGGATTCTGTTAGGATATGCAGAAATCCCCGATAATTATTTGCCCAAAAAATGATGATAATAAAATAATAGACGACAAATAAATTTGGACAGTGACACGAGATTTACGTGGTTCGGTCAGAATGACCTACGTCCACGGGCCGGAGGGTAGAACTTCTTTATTATGTGGAGTGATTACAGACACGTACACTGACGTGGTATAAAAGCAGCTACAATAATATTAGGAGTAGGCTATACAAAGAATTATTCGGAGTAGACGAAGATCTGTGTGGTCTGTGGTTGTGGTGTGTTTCTTCCTCCGCTGAATGCCTCTATTTATAGGAGTTTGCTTCGCTCGTTTTTGCATATGAACAGAAGAAAATAAAATACTGATGCATTGATATTCAACGCATGTGCCTCCTTGGACTATATGCTTCGGCGCCGAGTAATGAGAATGAAATTCTCCTCTTCCCACGTGAAGTTCTCAATGGGTTTTGTATGTAGTGGTAACGCGTGTCGATGTGCTTGCTCCGATCATGGAAGACTGGGTTCTTAGCCAACGCTATTGCTGACTTATTATCCACATGAATCTTAGTTGGCTCGTCTTGAGGAATTCCCAACTCTTTAAGCAGATTGCGAAGCCAAACTGCATGACATACGCATGAGGTAGCCGCCACATACTCCGCTTCACATGTAGAGAGGGTAACAATCGGTTGTTTTCTTGACATCCAAGTGAAGGCAGTGTCTCCCATGTAGAACACGAATCCACTTGTGCTTTTGCGATCATCGACATCTCTTCCCCAGTCGCTATCGCTATATCCACCAAGCTTGAAATTATTAGAACTTGTATAGTGCAAGCCATAGTTAGTCGTACCTTTGATGTATCGAAGAATTCTCTTAGCCGCCTTCAAGTGAGTCGTTGTTGGAGTTTCCATATGTCGACTGACGACTCCAACCGCATATAAAATATCGGGTCTTGTGCACGTCAAGTACCTTAGACTTCCAACCAAGCTCTTAAAGAATGTTGGGTCCACTTTTTCACCTTCTTCATGCTTAGTTAGCTTAGTACCGCACTCCATTGGCGTATCGACGGGATTTGCATCATCCATCTTGAATTTCTTGAGTATTTCCTTAGCATAACCTTCTTGGGTTATGATAATCCCGTTGTCACCTTGCTTCACTTCGATTCCAAGATAGTACGCCATGAGCCCGATGTCGGTCATCTCGAACTCTCTGGTCATCTCTCTTTTAAAGTCCTTGTACATGCTTGGGTTGTTTCCTGTGAAGATTAAATCGTCCACATACAAGCACACGATTAAGATATCGTTACCTTGTACTTTGATGTAGAGTGCATGCTCATATGGACACTTGGTGAAGTTTCTTCCTTGAAGGTACTTGTCGATCCGTGAGTTCCAAGCTCTCGGTGCTTGCTTCAACCCGTAAAGAGCCTTCTTCAATCTTAGCACCTTGTCTTCTTCTCCAGCTACTTTATATCCTTGTGGTTGTTCTATATAAACTTCCTCCTCAAGAACTCCATTCAGAAAGGCGGACTTCACATCCATTTGATGAACTCTCCAATTGTTTTGAGCTGCCAAAGATATTATTAGTCGAACGGTTTCTAGTCGGGCGACTGGAGCAAATACCTCGTCATAGTCGATCCCCGCTCTTTGACTGTAGCCTTTAGCCACCAATCTTGCCTTGTATCTTTCGACTTCTCCTTTGGCATTTTTCTTTGCTTTATACACCCACTTTACGCCAATCGCTTTATGTCCCTTTGGAAGTGTTGTTAGCTCTCAAGTGTCGTTCTTCTCGATCGCCTTAATTTCCTCATCCATGGCGTCTTTCCAGTTCTTATTTCTCACGGCTTCTTGAAAGCTCATTGGCTCACTGTCCGCGAAGAGGCAGAAGAGGGTTAGGTTATCTTGATCTTCTGGTACTCCACATATCTCTTTTAGGCTTCTGAAGCGTGGGGTTCTCTCGCTTGAGCTTTCGTCTTCTGAACTCGCATGCGACGATGCTATTGGAGTAGTGGGCTCGTCTTCTGCTCGCTCCACTGTTGGCTGTTCTTTGTTATTTTCTTCGAAGAATGGAGTGTAATTGTACTCACCTCTGCATGCGTTCCAATCCCATTCTCCTTCTTCGTCGAATATTACGTCTCGACTGATGATAGTTTTCTTTGTCTTCGGATTTTGGCTGTTCTTTGTTATTTTCTTCGAAGAATGGAGTGTAATTGTACTCACCTCTGCATGCGTTCCAATCCCATTCTTCTTCTTCGTCGAATATTACGTCTCGACTGATGATAGTTTTCTTTGTCTTCGGATTGTAGAGTTTGTATCCCTTGGTGTTGTTCTCATAGCCTATGAAGATGTACTTCTCACTTTTGTCGTCCAATTTGCTTCTTTTCTCGTCTGGAATGTGCACATGGGCTATGCTTCCGAAGACTCTTAGATGGGATATGCCAGGTTTCCTACCACTCCATGCTTCTTGCGGTGTCATTCCCCACACACTCCTTGTTGGAGATCTATTAGAGAGGTAGACTGCACATGCGACTGCTTCTGCCCAGAACTCCTTCGGTAGCTTCTTACTCTTGAGCATGCTTCTAGCCATGTCGAGGATTGTTCTGTTCTTCCTCTCTGCTACTCCATTCTGTTGGGGGGATCTCGGTACCGTCAGGGGTCGTCTAATTCCGCGCTCCTCACAATACTTCTGAAATTCCGTCGAGGTGAACTCTCCTCCACGGTCGGATCGCATTGCTTTTATCTTGAGGCCACTTTCTTTCTCAACGAGGGCTTTGAACTTCTTGAAGTTCTCGAATACTTTCGATTTGTGCTTTAAGAAGTATACCCATGTCTTTCTTGAAAAGTCATCGATGAAGAGAAGGAAGTAGTTACTCTTACCAAATGAGCTCGGCTTGATCGGTCCGCACACGTCAGTATGAATTAGCTCCAAGGGTCTCGAGCTCGACTCATTTGGAAAACTCTCCTTGAACTGCTTTCCGACTAAGCATCCTTCGCATACTTGATTGGGGTGGTTATGGATGGCAATCCTTTCACCATGTCCTTCTTTGATAGCAGTTCTAGTCCGCCGAAGTTTAGATGCCCATATCGAAGATGCCAAATCCATGATGGATCTTTATAGCATGTCTTGAGACATTTCGCAACATCGTTCATGATGTTGAGGACGAACATTCTATTCCTTTGCATTGGTACCTTAGCGATTAATTTATTTGAACCATCTCTTATAGAAAGGTTATTATCTCTTAGGCGAATATCATAACCTTTCTCTAAGAGTTGCCCAAGACTTAAGATGTTACTCTTCATCTCGGCACGTAGTAGACATTGGAGATGAATTGGTGCCCACCATTCTTTAAGCGAATAAGAATGTTACCTTTGCCTTTCACCGCGACCTTTGATTCGTCCCCGAATGCAACATTGCCGCTCACCGATTCATCAAGCTCTACGAACATGTTCCTTTTCCCGCACATGTGATTGCTTGCGCCGGTGTCTAGATACCAGTTGTTACTCTCGCCTCTTTCATCATCCTTATGGGCTAGTAGTAGAATATCTTCATTTTTCTCTTCGACGTAGTTGGCCTTCTCCTCAACTTTATGTTTAGGAATTCTACACTCGGAAGAATAGTGCCCAAACCTCTCGCAATTATAACACCTAACTTTTGATTTATCATACCTCGATCTTGGGTTACTTCTCCCACGATCTCTCGTTGAGTTATCCTTTCTTTGTTGTTGTTCTCATTGTTGGGCCTCCAACCTCATCCGTATCCGCGTCCACGACCTCCACCTCGTTCTCCTCTTTGACCTCGTCCGCGGCCTCGTTCTTCATATTTCTCATCATTATCCTTTTCTTTTGTAGGATCAACTTGCAGTTAGAGTAGTTGTTCTACAATCCCTTCCTTCTTCCTTTTCTTCTCTTCATGAGCTTGCAATGAGCCCAATAGTTGCTCCATCGTCATTTCTTCTGGATCCTTAGTTTCTTCTATGATGGCTACGATGTGCTCGAATTTTGGATCTAACGAGCGAAGAATTTTCTCCATGATTCTAACATCATCAATTTTCTCGCCATTCCTCTTTAGTTGATTGGTTATTGCTAATACCCTCGAGAAGTAGTCCGACACAACTTCATCTTGTTTCATGTGCAAGGCTTCAAACTCGGCTCTTAAAGTTTGAAGACGTACCTTCTTTACCGGATCCGCTCCTTTATACGACGTTTGAAGCTTCTCCCATGCTTCCTTGGCGGTCTTTGCTTCCGAAATCTTCTCGAAAGCGTCGTCATCTAATCCTTGATAGATTAGGTAGAGAGCTTTCTTGTCTCTCTTTCGCAATTCTCTCAAACTATCCTTTTGAGTTTGATATTGGGTTTCTTCGTCCTTCGGCTCGACGTAGCCTTTCTCCACGATATCCCATACGTCTTGTGATCGAAGGAGCGCCCTCATCTTGATACTCCAATTGTCGTAGTTGCTCTTGTTGAGTGTCGGAACTTGGAAGGGAACCATGCCGCTCGACATCGCCTTAGGATCAACCTGGCTCTGATACCAATTTGTTGGAAATTAGGAGTTATATCGGAAGGGAGAATTTTGAAGGATATTGTTTAGAGGAAGAGGCTTTAGAATACTTGATTTGATTTTCACTTGCTTGATACAAAATGCTTATACCTCACCCCTATTTATACTAGTTTCTACTACCTTAACATTTTGCCAACACATCACTATTCTAGAATACTCCATAATAATATCTAGGTTCTATAAGGTTCCTTAGAGTTCTATGAAGTTCTCTAGATTCTCCGTAAGTTTCTAGATATTGGGCTTGTGATCCTCCTTAGCCCAAATATTAAATCCACCTCTTAATGGTCCAAGCCCAAATCAAGTTTATATTTTCAACACATAAACCATTCACAGCTCATGTCTTCAAACTCTGCATTATCGTAATCTTAGATCAAGACAAGATTTTATCAAAACTAACTAATCAGAAGTTAAAGAGGAGTTTAAGACATGCTTGGAGTCATCGTTAATGGGAGGCCAAACTCGTTGGTGAAGAAGTCTTGAGTAGGTATTTTGCACATGTTGATGCACATTCCTACGCAGCCACTGTTCTCCAAATACCTGCATTTCTGTATGAGGACTCCACTCCTTTGCTTCACTCCATTAACTTCCACTTCTATGACCTACTGATCAACCCTTTATCATGTAAGACAAAAAAGATTCGATCTTTGGCAACCATTAATTGAAATCTTAATGACCTTCATAGTTCAAAATTAAGTACCTCGGATGGTCCAACGAGCCAGTGGAAGAACTGTTGCGAAATGGACAGCTTAACGAAATTGGAAATGATTATGAGGATAAATGGAACACGGGAATTTACGTGGAAAACCCCTTTTTAACTTGGGGTAAAAAACCACGGGCGAGGTAGAAATTTATTACTGGGTAAAAACAGGGGTTACAACCTCTCAATCTATAAAGGAGAAAACACTCACTATCTCTCTTTATAGTTGGAGCAAATACCGAACAAACCCTCTATTTTTTTCTTTTCTTTCTCCCTCTCCCTCTCTTATTTTCTTTCTATTTAGTGTTTTTATCATTGCCTCGATCGTTGCCTTTATATAGGCAAACCAAAGAGGAAAATGACAATGTATTACATGTCATTGCTTATATCACTATTGATTATTTTAATGAATTCTTATCATTCAAAATACGTGGCCTTATCTTTTGGAAATCTTCTTTTGGCCATTATTGCCTTGCCAACAATCTCCCACTTGAAGATTTGATTGAAGACCAATCAGATCTTCACACCATTCTTCTAGCTCGCCTTTGCATGTTACTTATGTTCAGTCAATCCACATGAGGAACGACACCACATAAACTTGTCCACATGAATTGCTTTGGTCATGTAATCTGCCAGATTATCCGCTTGTGAACTTTTTGCATGTCCACAGTCCCCTCTTCCACTTGTTCACGAACAAAGTGGTATTGGACCCGGATGTGTTTGGTTCTTGAATGATATGCTGGATTTCTTGCAAGATGCAACGCACTCTGGCTATCACAATAGAGAATAGTATTCTCTTTTTTGTGGCCGAGTTCTTCCAGCAACATCTTCAACCATATTGCCTCTTTACTGGCCTGCGTAGCTGCGATATATTCTGCTTCCGTTGTTGACGTTACAACAATGGACTGCAGTTTTGAAACCCAGTTTACAGCACCGCCAACAAGATTAAACACATATCCGGTTGTGGATCTGCTTTTATCAAGTTCACCGCCAACAAGTAGATTCTTTTGCGCAAGAATTTCATGCCTTGTTCAGACATATGACCAAGTTTCTTGTGCCAAGTCATCGTAGAGTTTTCATTTGAACTTGTCGTGGCAACGGATGCCTGCCCTTCTTGCAGAGTCTCTCCCTTCAGCATGTATAGATTTGCAGTTATCTTTTCTCCCTTCATCACCACTAGTGCTCCTTTGGAAACCTTCATTATCTTGTTCTCCAATTCAATTTTGAAACCAAGATCATCAAGTTGCCCCACGGACAACAGATTTTTCTTCAATCCCTCCACATGTCGGACAGCATGGATGGTCCGCACAGTGCCATCGTACATCTTTATTTGAATCGTACCGACCCCGACAATCTTCAGCGCTTGGTCATTGCAGCTGTAGACATACCCTCCAAAAATTGGCTCGTATTGATGAAACCATTCCTTTCGAGAGGTCATGTGGAAAGTAGCTGCTGAGTCCATGAGCCACACGTCGTTGAATCTTCCATTTTCAGCGATAGTGGTTGCGGCTTCACACACCAAGGCAATTCCATCATCGGTAGTGTTGGCGGCGTTTCCTTGGGCATTGGGATTTTTGTTTAGAGCCCAACAATCTTTTTTCAGATGACCTTTCTTGCCACAGTGGTAACACTTTATTGCCTTCTTATTTTTCATAACAAGGCTTTGCCGTTTTTGACTCCCACTTGGACCAGACTCTCCGGGTCTTAGCCGTTTTCGACTCATGTTTGGACCACGTGCTCCTGATCTTGCCCTCGTTACTGCCAATGCTTCCGCCTGTTGGGACGTTATCAACTTGTCTTCTTTGTTATTGCGCCGACTTTCTTCTTCGAGAACCGCAGCTGCAATATTGTCGAAGATAAGTTTTCCCGAAGCTTGGTTGTTGCTCAGATTGATGACGAGTTGATCATAGGAGTCTGGCAGGCTTTGCAGTAGAAGCTCAGCACGTTCACTTGGCTCTATTTTGTAGTCCAAGTCTTTAAGTTGAGAGAACAGAGTATTCAACTTATTGATGTGCTCGGTCATTGAAGAAGATTCTTCCATTCGTAGATGGTATAATTTTCTTTTCAAGAAAATTCGGCTGTGGAGTGACTTGACTTGATACAGCTTCTCAAGATGGTCCCAAATTTCTTTCGCACTATTTTTCTCTTCGATGCTTGATAATATATCATCTGCTAATGTCAGATGGATATTGGCGATGGCTCTCCCGTCTATCTTCTTCCATTTGATATCACTTGTCATTGTTGTTGGTTTGCCAGTGATCGCCTCCAGATAATTTTCTTTTAGTAAAATTGCCTTAATCCTCATTTTCCACAGTGAGTAGTTTCTCCCGTTGAATTTCTCAATTTCATTTTTAGCTGCCATTTTTTTCCCACGTCGCTATCGTCGGAGAAATTCAACAGTCCAGCCAAATAGTACTGATCAGATAATTCGCAGAAAGGGTAGCGACCAGCTTTCAAGACAAAATTACCCTTCTGAGTAAATTCCCAGATGAGATCTGGTGGGGTCACTATGTGTCCCGCTTGGCACCAGCCACCTAGACAGAACTTACTTGCACAGTCTATTACCACGACTTGTCAAAAAACTCTTCTGTAACGATAAACCTTTTCGATATCCTTTCTGATGTGGAAGATCAGACAAAGCTGCAACCACAGAGCATAATCGGAATATCAATCAGGGCTGGCTCTGATACCACTTGTTGCGAAATGGACAGCTTAACGAAATTGGAAATGATTATGAGGATAAATGGAACACGGGAATTTACGTGGAAAACCCCTTTTTAACTTGGGGTAAAAAACCACGGGCGAGGTAGAAATTTATTACTGTGTAAAAACAGGGGTTACAACCTCTCAATCTATAAAGGAGAAAAGACTCACTATCTCTCTTTATAGTTGGAGCAAATACCGAACAGACCCTCTATTTTTTTTCTTTTCTTTCTCCCTCTCCCTCTCTTATTTTCTTTCTATTTAGTGTTTTTATCATTGCCTCGATCGTTGCCTTTATATAGGCAAACCAAAGAGGAAAATGACAATGTATTACATGTCATTGCTTATATCACTATTGATTATTTTAATGAATTCTTATCATTCAAAATACGTGGCCTTATCTTTTGGAAATCTTCTTTTGGCCATTATTGCCTTGCCAACAAGAACGGCACTGTAAGTGCAGCGTTGAACTCTGCCGCCCATTTTGTGGGCGGAAATAGCTTCCTAAACTACATAATTATCAAAAAAAGACATCAAATTAAATGCTACTTACACTTTCATGCATACATAAATATATATACATATATATATATATATATAATATATATATATACCTGTGCTGGAGCGCCAGGAGGAAGCATGGATAAGAGGACTTCTCTAACAACATGCTGCTGCTGGACACGTGTCCTTCCCTGCATCACCCTCTTCGATACGTCGACGAAGGACTCATAGTCGTAATCGAACCATCCAAGTTTCTTGGCCTCACTAATCTTCGCTTTGCCTGGCAAACTTCTCCATTTTTCTTGCGAATAGAGTCATGAATGCCTTCTCAAACAGACCGTCTTCGTACTTTGTCTTCTCACCCATCGTATCCCACATCGGATCTTGGTGGGTGCGGGGCGGTGAAGTCGATGGGTATGGTATTGCTTCTTTTGAGTTGGTGTCGTTGAGGAATGGTGTTGGCAGTAGTTCATCAGTGGTTGGAAGTTGAGGACTGCCATGGCTGGGTTTCTTGAAGCGAACTCAATCGCTTTATTTGATTTTTTCTTTTTATTTTTTATTTTTATTTTTTAAGTGGTAAGAGAGGTTTAAGAGAGAAGATGATGAGTTTGTGTTTGTGGTTGTAGTGTTGTAATGTGTGCGGCGTATCGTCGTGGAAATTGTGGGGTATGGGCGTGTTGGTCTATCATGTTCTTGATATTGCCAAGATTTCCTTTTCAACATCTTTTTAAATGAACTAAAAATCAAGATTCATTGTTGGAACAACTTGTTCGGCAGTTGTTCATACCCTAAACCCTCAAATGCTAAGTAACCATGACAACAGAGCTGCAATATATGAATAGGAAACAAACATAAACGATGTTCTTTGTGAGGAAACTAATCTAAGTTTGCAATCTGCGCCGAGGGTTTAGCTATCAGAATTTTCACTGAGCAACAGCTTCTAAATGCTTAGGCGCGACCTCAGCTTCTTTCAACTTCTCCAACGCTGATATACGCTCTTCCAAAGATTCATAACGGCTATTCGTCTATATGGAGAAAAAAAGGGCCTTGTCAATGCATCCTCGAGAATAATCTCAACTGCATGAGAAAAGCTATCTGACGATATGGTGAAGTTATCGCAAGAATGCTAAAAGGCCACAGAGAAAAATGCAGAATCATACTCCCATATCAATCAAGAATACTAACCCCTTTCACTTGAGATGTAAACATAGATGATAAATCTATGACGGAAATTATATTAAAAGTAAAAACATCCCAGGAAATGATCTACAGCTAGGAGCAAGGAATGATAATCAAAGATTGCCTCAATTCAAGTACCTTACCTACAGCATAAACAATTATTACATGTTTGATGATGGTAAGTGACTCACTAGTCACAAAACTTAACTCCTCAATGAACAATATTTCCAATATCACTAACTGTTGCCCACTGCATCTAAGGAACATTCTGTCATGAACTTGCTTGAAGTGTATGATAATAGTAACTGTTTTATGAGTTTTTATGTGTATTGATCATAGAAATGGGAGATAGATAGATTGAAGAAGATCAGAATGAGAGATTAGATTGAGAAGAGACTGAGATTGGATTTGAAGGAGGAGAAGATCTGTTGCTTGAGTAAGAAGATGAAGTTACGTGAAGAAGATAGATTAGGTTTAATTCTTGCTTATCCTCCATAATGTGTCGATACAATATTTATAACAGGGAATACTAATTGGGCTTGATCTAATTAGAATAATAAAATATTAATCTTCTTGGCCCAGATAATTCTATTCTTCGGCCCACACCAACTCTTTCCAGCCCTTTTCAACAGTCTTTCTTCCTTTAACCTCACTCCAACGTTTCTCTCCTATTACAGCAGCTTCTCTAATATCAATCTTGTCAATGAATGACAGATTCATGACAATTCCCCCCGCTTGAAGGGATACTTGTCCGCAAGGATCTTGCTTCAGCATCTTGGTTTGAGCTGCATCTGTAGCTTCTTCGAACCCATCTCCCTTGAAAGCAGCTCCACGGCACGGTTGAGATTGGTTCATGAGAGCAGCCACTCGCTGAGGTGGTTCTCGTCCCCAAAGATTCACCTTTGAAAACTTCGTCCGAAGCTGTTTTCCGTCCTCCAACGTCGCGCTCTCAAGACCTCCATTCGACCACAGTGCATGTAGCTGAGGTAGGTCTTGATTTCCTTGCAAGTTTGTACCTTTGCTTAGGCTATTGGGTATCTTGCCCAAAGATTCCCCCTTTTTTTCTATCTCAGGTACGAAGGATGAAAGATCCACCTTTGTGCGTACTGATTTCTTGAAGAGGACAACAAGAACAGTGGAATGTATTTTCCATCCAAATGAAAAATCCAACTCGTGAGCCGCCAGATAATATTCCCTCAGATTTCGAAAGGGCTAAGGTGCAAGGTGGAGAGCTTCAACCCTCGTTGCAAGACGATTGAGTTATGGCATAAAAGTTGTAACACGAGGTACAGCACCTTCCCCACCACGAAATTTCGATTGCATCTCTCTTGACTCTGGCAAAACTTCTTCCGTTCTTTCTCGAGTATAAGGTCAGCTTGCTCCGCCGTAGAAATGTTCTTAGCTGCCCAGAAAAATCAAATATTTTCCTTAGTAGTTCCAATGTTTTGGGGGTTTCTTCGCTTAGCTTTCCTTGTGTGTGATTAGAGACTGTCGATGATAAAAGTAGCTTATGAATCCTTTCGTGAGTGCGCCACTGCTCCATCAAACTGTAAGATCTCGGGGACTGATTTTTACAAACTAGGGTCTTAATAGAGGAGCATAATTCTTCAGCTGTAGCATACTTTCCTCGATCGAACGGTCGATATTGTAGTCCTCGAATTGTTAATGATGTTGCCTTTGTCTTTGCTCTAACTTTGGAAATTTTGGCAGCTTTAACAACTCCTGGCATATTGTTTGCTGAGTCTGTTATGCCATTCCCCTTCTTGCTCTCTAAATATCCCATGAGTTCATCGTAGTTGCAAGGTCCAAACTTATTGCTTCTAATGCTCCCATCTTCAAATCTAGGATCGAACAAGGACTTCTTAGCTGATCTGTTTTCGCAAAAATTAGTGATTTGAAATGCTATAGCACTAAGCATTTCAGCAGATTTTCTTTCGTCTTGCTCCAGGTTCGGTATAAGCTTTATTCCCGCAGGTGTAAACAACCTCGTTGGTACTATTGAGGCTCCAATAAGACGGTGGCAGATCTGGTTTTCAGCCTCGTTAGGCGACAGACAAGAATCAGAGGTCTCCTATAAGGTTTGTCTCTCCTTAGCAATAATATCGAGAACTCCAAGATGCTTTCGGCCTAGCTCTATAGCATGGTTTAGGCTCTTAGGTTGCAGCTTCTTCAGGATACCTCGCAACTCATCACCAAGACCATCAACAAATCGAGAAGTGAAATAGCCTTCGAAGAGGTCTAAGTCATCGCCGATAGGTATGTGTCATATTAATTCTTCAAACCTTTTAGCGTAATCCAAACACGAATCGACATGTTTGAGGGCTTCGAGCTCCCTAAATGTCTTAGCATCCTTAAGGTCTTCAAACCTAGCCGATACTAAGCAGTCTAAGCTTAAGAACTGCTCCCAGCTCAGTTGTATTAGCCATGTTTTGATACCACACATACGCTTTTCCTTCAAGGTGCATAGAAGCAAACATAATCTTCCACTGTTCGTTAGAATCTGGTTTCAATTTAAAATAGTTGCCACACTTTATCATGCAAGCCCTCGGGTTTGTACCATCAAACATCGGGAAATCAAAGCGAGACACATGACTACTATTGAAGCGAGATGCCATGTGAGTGTTCTTAAAATCGAAGTTACCTTTCCCAGTGTATGTTTATACTGTGGCTAATGCATCTATCTTCATTTGTTTGTCCTCCAACTCCTTGAATCGATTATCCTCTTCCATAGCCATGAACTGAGCTCTAGTATACCATTGAAACTTCACAGAATCAATTTCACATAAGGCGATGTTGTCCGAGGATTCACGGCTCTGATACCAATTGTCATGAACTTGCTTGAAGTGGATGATAATAGTAACTGTTTTATGAGTTTTTATGTGTATTGATCATAGAAATGGGAGATAGATAGATTGAAGAAGATCAGAGTGAGAGATTAGATTGAAAAGAGACTGAGATTGGATTTGAAGGAGGAGAGGATCGGTTGCTTGAGTAAGAAGATGAAGTTACGTGAAGAAGAAGATAGATTAGGTTTAATTCTTGCTTATCCTCCATAATGTGTCGATACAATATTTATAACAGGGAATACTAATTGGGCTTGATCTAATTAGAATAATAAAATATTAATCTTCTTGGCCCAGATAATTCTATTCTTCGGCCCACACCAACTCTTTCCAGCCCTTCAATAGTCTTTCTTCCTTTAACCTCGCTCCAACGTTTCTCTCCTATTACAGCAGCTTCTCTAATATCAATCTTGTCAATTGAATGGCAGATTCATGACACATTCCCATGTTATAACACAACAAAGATTCAGCATTGAAAATTTATTACAACCCTAACTCATGATATAAACCAAAACGGTGGCTCCACGCCTAGCAATCATCAAAGAACCCAATAATTTCCCAAAATCTAAAGCTTGAACTAAACTATAACATGCAATACAATGACAAACCTTCTGAGAAATTGCTTGATGAGCAATTTTGTAATCTTTCTGAAGGTAATATAGACCCACCTCCGATGCTACTGCAGCACCTGCGAAGAATGACGCCAATCTCACTCGCAACACATAACCCATTTTCTCTATTCTACCTCGAATTCGCCTTCAGGTTTTTTCCAATCAGCTGGCAATCTTCCCCAATTTCCCTTCTCTAATCAAAAGAACATGTATCAAAAGAAATGTGAATAAACCAAACCAATGAATCAACCCTTCAGATCTCAGTAGGGTTGTCAATGGGGCGGGGATTCCCCGTCCCCGCGGGGATCCGCCCCGAAAGGGGCGGGGAATCCCCGCTATTCTACCCCCGCGGGGCGGGGACGGGGGGAAATTTTTCCCCGCGGATATCCCCGTCCCGTTCCCCGCCCCGCCCCGATTATTTAAATAATATATATTATATTCAATTAATATTATTATAAGTTAAATAATATTAAAATATACTTTGAATAATATTAAAATAATATAAATATGATTAAAATATTGTTTAAATAATATAAGTAATGTTAAAATATAGTTTAAATAATATTAAAATAATCTAAATTAATATTTATTAAACAATTAAGACGGGGCGGGGAATCCCCGTGGGGACGAGGATCCCCGCGGGGACGGGGACGGGGACAATTTCATCCCCGTTTGCCTCGCGGGGCGGGGACGGGGATTAGATCCCCGCCCCGAACCCGCCCCGTTGACAACCCTAGATCTCAGTCATGTTGGGGCTAAACTTTAAGCCCGTAATAAGCCCATCTCAACTCTTCATAATGGGCCTTATCCCTTTTATTATAATAATAATAATATTATAATAGAAATAATAATACCTCTAAAATATTAAGGTCATCTCCAACCATTCCACTATCTATAGAGTTGCTACAGTGCAATTCCTCTATTTTTATAGTGTGAATAGTACCATCAAACTCCAACAATCATCTCTATATTTTCCTTAATATAACAATAATCTTAATATATTTACTTTTACATTATAATATATACATAATAATAGGATAACTATATTATTAAAATAGCCATCTCATATGTTATATTTTATAGTCAATAAAATTAAAACATAATTATAAGCATATTATTCTATTTTTATTAATTTTATATTCAAAGTTAAAATTGTTGCTTTGTTATTATTCTTTTTCGATCATGTATCAAAAAAGTAATTTACGTCATTAGATTTATTGCATTTTTGTAATATGAGATTTTATCGAATTAAATAAATTTTTAATTTACTTTTATAGTACATAAACTTATTGAAAAAATGTTACAAAATTAGAAATACTTTATTTCAAATAGTTTTAGTTTTAGATCAAATTATTAATTACAATGCAGAATAGTTTAATTAATTATTACATTTATTATTTGTTACTTAAATTAACCCAGCAACACATCGTCTCTAGTCTCTCATCAATGAACTATGCAGTACTATTCATCATCTCCATCATAAGACGTCACGACTGCAACTAAAGTTTTTATCTCAAAATCCAAAATCAATTTAGAATCCAAAAAATAACGAAAATTAAAACATCAAATAAGTCCATAAAAAAGGAGAGATATTGATATAGCGGGTGAATAGTGCCCCGCTTAAGATAGAGGGACACTGTTTATTCATCCAGGCTTGAAGTGGCTTTTGACGTGGCGTTGGAGTTTCTCAAACGCTAATGGTGGCGTTAAACTCAAAATATAGAGTTAGGTTGGAGATGGTCTAAGTTACCACCTATGGCTCAAATTATATGACAAAATAAATTGAATATACACAATGTGCTAGAGAAGCTATTGCTGCTGAAATTGTGCGAGTAAAAGCAAAAATCCTGCATGACTTGAGCTGACACGCCTCAGTAATAATCGATCGCGACTTTCTATTTCTTTTTTTTTTCTTTGTTAAACTCCAATCTATTAGAAATAATAAATAAAGAAAACCTTTACCAAAAAAAAAAAAACTTTACCAAAAAAGAAAAAGAAACTTTACCAAAAAAAAAAAAGAAAACAAAGAAATAACAGAAGTCAGGACAGAGAAAAGATCGACAGGCATGTGCTTGTCAATACAACAGGTGCCTTGGAGATAGGGTTGTCAACGATGCGGGTTCGGGGCGGGGATCTAATCCCCGTCCCCGCCCCGCGAGGCAAATGGGGATAAAATTGTCCCCGTCCCCGTCCCCGCGGGGATCCCCGTCCCCACGGGGATTCCCCGCGCCCGTCTTAATTGTTTAAAAAATATTAATTTATATTATTTTAATATTATTTAAACTATATTTTAACATTACTTATAGTGCTTAAACAATATTTTAATCATATATAATCGTGGCGGGGAACGGGGCGGGGATATCCGCGGGGAAAAATTCTCCCCCGTCCCCGCCCCGCGGGGGTAGAATAGCGGGGATTCCCCGCCCCTTTCGGGGCGGATCCCCGCCCCATTGACAACCCTACTTGGAGAACGTCAGTGACTACACTGGAAATATATAAAATACATATTTTTATATATCATAACAAGTTGAATTAATGTAATAATGGGATTGATTTGTATTGGAGAAAGGAATATATATATATATATATATATTGAGTTTTTTTTTACAGAACAAAATTCATTACTAGTGCATATCGTTCAACACAACAGCTGCCAGACATTGAGTCGGCGGAGAGTAACCTTCTCCGTCGTACCCCAAAGACTTAGCCAAATTATGGGCACATTGATTACCCGATCGAAAAACAAAAGAGAAAGAAACAGACGAAAAGAAACTGCTTAAGCACAGACAGTCATGAAGTATACTCCCAAGTTTACCGGACGAGGTGCATTTCTCACGGAGATACTTCACAACGGAGGCACAATCTCCTTCAAAAATCACTTCCGACCAATTCCGACTAATCGCATAGATCATAGCCTCTCTTACTGCTAGAGCTTCAATTACTTCCGGGTCCTGGCAGCCCTTGTAGAAACGGGTTTTCCATCCTAGGACTACACCGTTACCAGTCCTTGCAATGATACTAGCTGAAGCACCATGTCGCATCGCATGGATTGCCCCGTCAAAATTAATTTTAATAACTGGGTCTGAAGGTGGCGTCCAAAATCGTGTAGAAGAGGGTTGTTTATTTAAGTCTGTAGGCACATCTCGATCATAGAAGTGAAGCAGCATTTCACGAGCCATAGATATCACCACTCTAGGCTGTAATTCAATCCTCTCCATCACCCATTTATTTCGACTTTTCCAAATTGCCCACGATATTGCAAGGAACAAGGAAAAATCGTCTCTAGGCAGCAAACAAGAAAGCTCACTGACCCAAATGAGATGACATCCTGTTGGAATGATCAAAACTAACACATCCTGGCCAGCGCTTAATGTCAGAGAAAAGCAGCTTTGAGTCTTTCCAAATAGATTTTGAGAATCGGCAAGAAATAAACACATGCTGTAGATCTTCAAGGGCTGCACCACACCTGCAACACCTATGGTGAGAAAGACATTTTCGTTTATCAGCCGAGGCAAGCAAATTGTTACATAGCCTCCATCCGAACAGTTTAACCTTAGGAGCAACATGGGAATTCCAAATAAAATTCCAAGATTTCGGAGAAGAAGTGGAGCATTGGTTAGAATCTGAAATCTGATTTTTTGCGACGTGGTATGCTGATTTAACCGAGAACCTCCCATCTTTGGTAAAATGCCAAATCAGCACATCGTGGGTGGCGAGAGAACTCAATGGAAGCCCAAGAATAACTTTCGCGTCAATGGGCAGCAAAATAGACCGTATCAGGCTCTCATTCCATCGATCAGAATTCGGAATCCGCAGCTCACTCACTGTGCATTCCTCCATAGTCGGAGGCACCGTTGAAATTACACGAAAGGTGGGCAGTCTCGGCAGCCATGGATCTTTCCAAATTCTAACATCAGCTCCACTTCTAACTTGCCATCTCATACCATTCAGAACAATATCTTTAGCCGCAAAGATACCTCTCCAGGTCAAAGGACGGGTTCGACCCCAACGTAGCTAGCATAAATGAATTCCTTGGAGTTGAACTGTATTATATTGTAGTATGCTAATCGAGGAGGTGATGGGCATTAAATGCAATGTTTTACGATGCATCGTTTTCAAAGCAACTGATGGCACAATGAGCAAATACTATTACAACACTTAGTCTCCACAGACCCCACAGCGCTAAATCTGGCGTTAAACTCCAGGTTTGGAGTTGAAAAGCGCTCCAATCGACCTGTAAACGCAACGCCATCCGTAGAGTTCGCTACAGTACTCCGCTATGCTTAGCGGACTACTATTCACACGCCAAAGCTTTCTTCTCTCCTTCTTTTATTTTTCTGTTTATTTTGGATTCGATTATTTGTAATATGTATTGTATATTCTGAGAAGAAAAGCTTCATGTTAATTGATATTAGATGGTTTTTCATTACAGGTGGAAGTGAGGAAGACGATGACAGAGAAATGGTCAAATTACAATTATGTCCATAAATTTGATGTAAATTACAAAAATGTCCATTATATAACAAACACTATTATTAGTATTTTATATTTATTCATATTGATTTCTTTTTTTAATTGAAGTGCAAATAATTAGAATAAATTATGCCGCACTTAATAAATTATTCAAATGTTTTGTTATATTTAATGTAGTTTATTCACTAATTTGTCTAATGAATAGTAATATGATAATAAATTGATTATCTTATTACAACTTTCATAAAATTTAACTACCATGTGTCACTAATAATTAATATTTTACAAAACTACAAAAAATTACATGTATAATTTTTTTTTTTATTTCATAGTACTCTAAGTAAATGAATTAACTTTCCGAAATTTAATCGAAAATGAGAATATTAGTTGTAGTGGAGAATATAGAGGAGATGGTTGGAGTTCTAAGCACTGTTCAAACTGAATATACAGTGAATTTTCACTGTAGCAACTCTATAAATAGAGGAATGATTGGAGATGGCCTCAATACACTAAGGAACGGAAAAAAACGAAAATCACGAAGAAAAAGAAGGAAGAACAAGAAAAAGAAGGCCGATGGCCGCCCGCCGCCACAAGTCCGACCACTGCTCGCCGCCACGCCCCTTGTCACCGCTAGCTGCCACCCACTTCTTTCACCATGCTTGTCGACTTGTATGTTCTTGGACTTCAGATCGCGGTGGTACACGCCACGTGTTTGACAAAATGCCAAAGAGGACATCAGCTGCTGGAAATGATTTTGGGCGGCGTTCTCCTTCAGTCGTCCCTTTGCGACCTTGTCGAAGTGCTCGCCGCTGCCGCTGCCGCCTCCCCGCTTGTCGATGCCCCGCCCGTCGTCTCCCCTCTCGTCGCCTCCCATCCTGCTGCCCCGACCGCTCCCTCCCCGGCCCCGCTCGCCGCTCCCCTCGTCTCTCCCTATCCTCGGGTCGGGAGCCTTTTCTCCTTAGTGGGGCCTCCAGTCCGATGAAGACAAAATCCAGAAGTCGAAGACCAGGTTAAAGTGAAGAGTATCGTAGATTTAGCCTAATCGTTTTTTTTGTTATAGGTTCTTTAGTTCTTGGTCGTAGGTGTTCTGTTTTCGGTTGGTTTTTTTGTCCCTTGTGGACCCTTTTCTCCCACTGCTGGAAGTGTTTGTTTCCCCATGTGGAATTGTTTTGCTCATTTGTGAGCCTTTGTCTCCCGATTGACGGTGTACCGGTCCCTTGGGCTATTTAGCCATGTATCTTTGTTATTAATACAAACTAGTGTTTCGAAAAAAAAAATCTCCACAGACCTTTGTCAGCATTTTCTTGTCTGTCTCAACGTCTCATTTTCGTTGCTTGGCAAGGAAAAAGCAAGAATCTTCAATTTTTTCTCATTCTCGTTCCCTTCTTTAGATATTATATATAGGTGTTTATCTTGCTCAATTCAATGGCTTTTTTCATGTCAATCCAACGCATCGTTTATTATTACAGTTATTTCTTCCAGTCTAACTATTCGGAAATAAATTGTTTCAAAAATCTGGGAAAGATCTCATCATTGGACGTACACACACATCATGTAACTGCTGTCTAACATTTAGTAATTTCTTGACATAACTGAAAGATGATTACAACAAAGCCATTTGATTTGAGCGCATCGCAGACTATATGATATGTAGCATAGCACCACATTATAGCTATGTATCTCCTTTACAATACAATACAATATAGACTAATTAATCAAATCATCACCAGTTGTGAATGCTACCGAGAGGACCATCGTGTAATAGATAGGTCAAATCGCACAGAAGAGAACTAAACAGCAGCATCAGTAATGTGAATTAGGGACAAATCTTTGCTTTATCTCCTCAAGCACAAATTATCAGCCCTTAGATCTGGGGTTGTATATATATTATATATGTGTGTGTGTGTGAATGGAGAATGGAAAATCTGTTTAATTCTAGTTGGACATATACAATTCAAGATGTCAGTGCATTTGAAGCAACCTTCCAAGGTCTTTCGTTGGGAAAAAATTGGGCGGCAGTTTACAGATCTACTAGCTGGTGTTAGAGATCTTCGATTAATTAGAAACCCTAGACAAGAATTGAATATGCAAGGGAAAAAAAAAAGTTAGACTGCCATCATTATGCCATTATTGAGAGAAGGGGGAAAAAGAGGGCGAAAAAAGACTCTACATTCTTGAAGCCATATATCATTAGGCTGTAATGAAGGTGACATAACTCACAACAAAGAAAAGAACAACACAGAACACGCTATAGTGCGTGTTGTGATCTTCTGCTCAGAGAATTGCACGAAAGGTGCCGATGAGGCTTGGCTCTACTGGTCCAAGCTGAGGTGCTTAGGGTCATGTTGGGAAATGTCGTGGGTTCGAATCTCTCCTTGTGACATTTTCTGGGCCCTCACATGTGCGGTTGAGTCGATCGGCCTGTTTAGCAGATGGTGGGTCGACCTGGAATTTCACCTGGGGGCTTTCCCCGGTTACCAAAAAATAAAAAAAAAAGTATAGATCTAATAGTTTTGGTACCCGAAAAGGCTGAAATATATACAAGTCAAACCCTTTAATCATTACACCAATCTGCGATATTTGCATGTCGTCTTAACCTCATCGATCACTTCACCTGCAAAAACAAAAATCAAAAGAAGAACCCACCTCATATATATCCACGAGTAATCTTGATAAAGAAAGACCCATCTGAAGAAAGGACTATTTCATATCAGATAAAGAATATTTGAGATATCGATGTGAACTGTTGGAAATTAGGAGTTATCGGAAGGGAGGAACTTGATTGGTTTAGTGTTTAGAGGAAGAAGCTTTATATTACAACACACTTGTTACGAGATTGTTTTGATTTTTCTTGATGCTTGCTTGATCCAAAATGCTAAGACCTCACCCCTATTTATACTAGTTCCTACCCCCTTAGGATTTTACCAACACATCACATTTCTAGAATACTCCCTAATAATATCTAGGTTCTATAAGAATCCATAGGGTTCTATGGATTTCTCTAGATTTTTCGTAAGTTTCTAGATATTGGGCTTGTAATCCTCCTTAGCCCAAATATTAAATCCACAAGCTCAAATCAAGTTTAATATTTTCACCCCCCCTTAAACTTGATTTGCCATTCCGAGCAAACTTCATGGTCGAGGGGTCTTTCTTTTTTGATGGCTTGGTGAAAATATCGGCTACTTGGTCCTTGGACTTCACATATTCCAACTTCACTTCCTTTCTTGTAATGCGATGTCTTCGATCATGGCAGACTGGATTCTTAGCTAATGCTAGTGTCGCCTTGTCATCCCTGAGAATCATGTTTGGCTTCTTCTGTTGCATTCTCATATTTCTCTTGTGAGGTTTCTTGTTGATTCGTGAGTTCCAAACTCTTGGTGTTTTCTTCAACCCATAAAGCGTGTTCTTCATCTCATTCGATGCTTCATATTCTTGTAGTTGCTTCATGTACGTATCTTTCTCAAGAACTCCATGTTCGAGAGCAGACTTGATATCCATTTCGTGTATTCTCCAATTATTCTCGTGATAGCCGATGGTTGCTTCTTGACTGTAGCCTTCAGACACCAAGCTTGTCGTATTTCCTTCAAGTTCACATTTATGCTCATCTTGAATTGTTGTTAACTCCCGCATGTCAATTTTCTCGTCCATGATGTCTTTCTCGTTCGTCTTGAAAACTCATTGGCCCACTATTTGCAAAGAGGTAAATGAGAGTTCGGTTGTTTTGATTTTCAATTACCTTAGGTATTTCTTGTTGGCTCTTGAAGTGTGATGCTCCCTCAATTGAGTTTTCGTCTTCTCCAGATCTCGCAGGGGGTAAACTAGCTGAGTGTGGAGCTCATCACTTGTCTGCTCAATCACTAGTTTCTCCATGCTAATTTCTTCGATGTATGGAATACTCTCGTCATCTTCTTCTTCATTGTCGAGCATCACCTCTTGACTGAGAATGCTATTGGTAGCTTCCACCGGGATGTTATGCTCTTCTCCAAAATCAACATCGTCACTCACTAACTCATTAAACTCTATAGACATACTTCTATTTCCACTCACGTGATTGCTCGCACCAGTGTCTAGGTACCACTTATTGCATTCGCCGATCTCAATATCGTTATGAGCTAGCAGTAAAATCTCTTCTTCTTGGTTTTGTTCTTCAATGTAGTTAGCTCTCTCTTCGAATTTACTGCTTCTAGGGGCTCGACACTCGGAAGCGTAATGTCCGAGTTTCTGACAATTATAACACTTAATATGTGATTTATCATACCTTGGTCTTGAGTTATCTCTCCAACGGTCTCTCGTTGAATAATCTCTTCCTCGATGATTATTGTTGTCTTCGTCGTTGGGCCTCCAGCCTCGCTCATATCTGTGTCGATGGTCTCTGCCTCGTTGTCCTCTTTGATCTCGTCCGTAGCCTCATCGTGATATTTTTCCTCATTTTCCCTTCCTTTCGTAGAGTCAATTTGTACCTTGAGTAGTTATTCCACAATCCCTTCCTTCTTCATTTTCTTTTCTTCATGGGCTTGCAATGAGCCCAATAATTGCTCCATTATCATTTTCTCTAGGTCCTTAGTTTCTTCTATGATGGCCACGATATGCTCGAGTTTTGGATCTAACGAGCAAAGAATTTTCTCCATGATTCTAACATCATCAATTTTCTCACCATTTCTCTTTAGTTGATTATTTATTGCTAATACTCTCGAGAAGTAGTCTGACACAACTTCATCATGTTTCATATGCAAGGCTTCAAACTCGGCTCTTAAAGTTTGAAGACGTACCTTTTTTACCGGATCCGCTCCTTTATACGACGTGTGAAGCTTCTCCCATGCTTCCTTGGCGGTCTTTGCTTCCCAAATCTTCTCGAAAGCATCGTCGTCTAGTCCTTGATAGATTAGGTAAAGAGCTTTCTTGTCTCTCTTTCGCAATTCTCTCAAACTATCCTTTTGAGCTTGAGATTGAGTTTCTTCATTCTTCGGCTCGACGTAGCCTTTCTCCACGATATTCCATACGTCTTGTGATCCAAGGAGCGCCATCATCTTGATACTCCAATTGTCGTAGTTGCTCTTGTTGAGTGTCGGAACTTGGAAGGGAACCATGCCGCTCGCCACCGCCGTGGGATCTTCTAGCTCTGATATGACTTTGTTGGAAATTAGGAGTTATCGGAAGGGAGGAATTTGATAGGTTTAGTGTTTAGAGGAAGAGGCTATTACAACACACTTGTTACAAGATTGTTTTGATTTTTCTTGATGCTTGCTTGATCCAAAATGCTAAGACATCACCCCTATTTATACTAGTTCCTACCTCCTTAAGATTTTGCCAACACATCACATTTCTGGAATACTCCCTAATAATATCTAGGTTCTATAAGAATTCATAGGGTTCTATGGATTTCTCTAAATTTTCCGTAAGTTTCTAAATATTGGGCTTGTAATCCTCATTAGCCCAAATATTAAATCCACAAGCCCAAATCAAATTTAATATTTTCAACAGGAACTAGCAAAATATTGGGGGAATGAAGCCTGGTCCTAGGTCACTAATACTCGATCTTATTACAGCACTTTGAAAACATCATCCAAGAACTTGATCTCCATCGATTTACTGCGACTACTTCAAGAAATATATGACATAATTTGGAATATATAAATATATATATCAAACTCTAGCTAGATCTTGTTTAAGGGCCTCGAGCCAGACAACATTCCCCTCAAGAAAAATAAGCTTTTCTCATACACGGGTGTGTGTGGGATGAGTGAGCAAGGAGGTAATGAAGAGAAGAGATCCATTGTAAATTGTAATGGTTTTGAGGTGAGATATGCAAGAGTGAAAGATAGGGCGATGATAAATAAAGGGAAAGGGAGGTGTAAAAGGACAAACAATGTCATAAAAGCCAAGCAACAAACAAATTGCCCACATCTATATATGTGTCATATATATATATATATATATATTTGGTAATTAGCATACACCTAATTAGAGCTGTCAAATTGGCGGGGCGGGGCGGGCCGGCCCGCCGCCCGCCAAAGCCCGCCGTCCGGCGGGGCGGGGCGGGCCGGACCGCCGTTTGGCGGGCCCTAAAGATAGGAGCCCGCCCCGCCCCGCGGCGGGCCGCGGGCCCGGCGGGCCAGGCCCGCCCATTTAAAAAAATAATTAAAGTATTATTTAATCTAATTTAAACTTTTAATTTATTAATAATTTATTATTAATTGTTGAATTTATTAAAAAAATTAGATAGAAATATGCAATTAATTATTTTTTAATTAATAAACATGATAATAATTAGATGATTTATTAATTAAATATCTAATTAACTTAATATTTATTATAGATTTAGTATATATTATATAATATATATAATACCTTAAATTGGCGGGCCGGCCCGCGGGCTAGCCCGCCCCGCCCCGCCAAAGCCCGCGGCCCGCGCGGGCTGGCCCGCTCAGGCCCGCCCTTCAGCGGGCCTAAAAAATTGCAGCCCGCGGGCCGCGGGCCGGATTGACAGTACTAAACCTAATACAATCAATATGGAATTATGACAGCCAAGTCTGACACACACAAGCACACATAGTACAGTGTTTTTTTATTTTTCTTAATTTTATGTATGATAAATAAATCGTGGAGATATTCTCTTCATGCAATGATTAAGATGATTGCACAGTATGGCTCGGTTGAATTAATAGTTAATATATCTTTAATACATATAAGTACGGCACGCTAACTTTCAGGTAGGCGGTCTGACCACCTATTAATTGAATTATAAATAAAATATTACTAGTAGTGGACGGATGACTTGTAACTGCTTTGAATACCTCAATAACTGTACCCACTTTAACTTTACACGAGTAATGTTCTCTCTCTCTCCGTCTTTATAATTCAAACTATCTGCGAGTTACGACATCATCATCAAAAGCGAAAGTGAGGATATCTGTTTTGCTTAATCTTTGTTGGTTTAGTATATTTGTTTTCTTATGTTAATATAACCCTGACATGTTTTATTGAGAGTGAATGTGACTTCGTGTATTAGTTGAGATGAGATTAGCAAGTAGATGAACCACAAGTTAATTTTGTAAATTTCTTAACTAACATCGTAAGCCAGTTCAGGCACATCAAGCTTCTGCCGATTTTTTAAAATACTTTTGCTATTCTAATAAATCTTAATCTATTTGTTTTTTGCTTATCTCCTATTCTTAACCTGAAATCTTCCTTTCTATCTTTTTGTCTTTTCTTTTTTTTTTTTACATTTGTTTTTTTTTTTTTTTTTTTTTTTTTTTTTTTTTTTTATCTTCTAATTAAGTAATGTGTGTTTTTGGAGAGAACAGATGTGTAGAATTGGGGAAGAAATGGCGAGTAGGACAGAGAAAGTTAATGATTTGTTTTTTTTTTTTTTGGTTTCTAATTTTCTTATATTTTTTTTCCTATTTTATTTTTAGATTTTATCATAAATGTTCAATTTTTTAATTAGTGTTTAAAAAAAACTTATTTTTCTATGTTTGATTTTGTATGATTTCAATTATATTTTCCATAACTTCACTTAACATAATTCGTTGTCGTTGTTCGCCGGTCCGTCGCCGTTGCACGCCCAGGCTCGTTCGCTTCTCCACCCGTCGCTCGTGCCGCTGCGTCCCTGCTCTGCCCCTAGCTGGCGGCTGGCCTCTGTCCCGTCACGTTGTCTAATTTGTTAATTGCGTTTTACACTTGTTCGAATTATTAAGAATCCTTGTTCATTGTTAGGTCGCTACTCCTTGCTTGTTGTCTTCTTGCTGCTGCTGGATTCCTCAGGCAGAAGGTTTGTGAGATTGTCTGTGGTTTGATGCTTATGAAGTTTTTTTACGCATTTGAACTTCAATGTTTACAGTTTTGTGCTTAACCATATCATACTATTTTAAGATCAAAATCAAGTAGAGTTTTTTGGTTTCGCTATAATATGACTTCTGAGAAGATTAAAGGGTTCGCTTCGGATTCAAAGGCGAGTTTTGGTGATGCTAAAGCAGCCCGATCGAAGTATCAGAGTCTGATGGAGGACTACCATGAGTTGCAAAATGTATTACTCTTTTAAAGTTTGAATGGTTTGATGCTTCTTTGATTTAATTCTTGGTTAGTATCTTGTGAATCAGTGATATTGTGTGTTCATCTTAGAATTGTTTCATATGATTTCACTGCTCTCTGTAGGAATTCAATGATGTCAGAAGCAGATTTGATGCAGCAAAGCAGAAGGAGCTGATCCTCGCAGCTGAAGTTCGGTATGTGTATCGATAACTTATCTAATAAATCTAAGCAATTTTCTTCCATTGTCAGCGTTATCGATCAGTTAGTATTTTTGGGTGATATTGTTTGCATTTTTTTTATAGGGTGGGATTGATTGGTCGAATTTGGATGATGAAAAGACCGACTTGCTTTTAGAGAATTTAGAGAAGGTATGCTAGCTGCTTCGATGAATTGCTTTTTTTTTTTTCTTTTCCAATTTGAATCTAATGTCGATGTTCTTAACATAGTGTTTCCATCAATGCTTTTCAGATGGTGTTGTTGCTCGTTTTGTCGACGACATTTGGTTTTAAGAGGAAAGAAGGGCCGCGATGAACTTACTGACGAGTGACAGGTTGTAGCTCGGGCCATGTAGTTTTTCTTATTGTGTAGTTGAACAATTTATTTGTTGATTTCATGTAGATTGATTTTACTCTATATTAATGAAATTTTGAAATTTTTATTCTTTTTCCGCTTTTATTTATTATTGTTTAGTTAATTTTATCAATAAATAAAACTGGAATTAAAACTAGAAAGAGATAGAAGAACAGCAAGTAGCGACTACCATAATAGTCGTAATGTAGTAGCTGCCATTTAGCGACTACAGAAATGTAGTCGCTATTTTAGCGACTAATTTGCCGACCATATCGATTTAGCGACAAGGCATATAGCGACTACACTTTGTAGTCGCTAATGTAGTCGCTAATTATTTTTAGCGACTAATTCTGCCGTTAGCGACTAATTATTGTAGTCGCTAAAACACCTATTTTTTTGTAGTGATTCCATTGACCTATAATAATTCAAAATGTTTTGCTTGAATTTAATGAAAGTTAGTTTCGAAATTATAGTTAACGAGGCAAAATGGTTGGTGTAGATTATTCAAATCAATGTGATGGGACTTGGGAGTGTTAACGGGTAGTTCTCATATAAATGATTAATAGTTTGCTTTACAATTTATTTTAAAGTTTTGCTTACAATGCTTGCAATTTCAGATTTTGTGTTATTAGCTCTATGCTAATTATAAAATATTCCAAATAAATTTGATGTGAACACTAAAGCTGCTGCCATTAAATATCCAAGTATTAGAAGGGTTACACTTAGAAATCGGCCGCACAACGTGCGGCCATTTACACTAGTATATATATAAGTATATATACGTGTATAAAAGACGGGGACGGGGTATAGAGATTGGTTTGAATATGATCGTCCAATAAAAGTAGATATCAATTAGTGATCGATCCCCTTTCGTTTACCAATTGCTCCATCAGAATGGGAAAAAATAAATATAGATACTGTTCCTTCGTCTCTTTCTATTGCTAATATAGGGTAAAAAATTGTAATCACATGTAAACAAACAATTATAATTAGGTGTTATACAAAATCAATGAGTCTAAAAGTTAGTCATCTAAATCCAGGCAATTTTGACCAGCGAATGTAATAATAATTACCATCAAAAGCTAGTGATCGCCGCCAATGAGGCTTGGCTCTAGTGGCCAAGCTGAAGCATCCAAAGTTCATGTGATTAGGAGGTCAGGGGTTCGAACCCCACCTCCCACATGACTTTGGAAAATCCCCATGGGCTTAGGCCCATGACTATCGTTGTTGGGTGGGTTTGGGATGTATCCATCTGACCCCGGGGATTAGTCCCACCTCTGGAGTGTGTGGCGATTAGCCCATAGCCGGGCTGTGTGGGGATACCTCGGGACCGAAAAAAAAAAAAAAAAAAAGCTAGTGATCGCCTACATGGAAATGGGAAGGTTCGGTCACCTTTTTTTGGTGACTTTTTGACCTGTTTTTTTGGTCCAAAATCCCAAAAATTAATTGACCTTGAATTTTGATCCACGTTCATAATCTTACCATCTTTTCAATGCTGTATAACCTTGTTTTCTTCAATCGTTGCAACCCGTGTTATAAAAAGCGTCCGATTGCGCGCCTAAAGCGTTTTCTTTCATTGTAACGCTCCGACGCGCAATAAAAATAGCGTACTTTTTTATTTTTCTTTTTAAATTTTTTTATTTTGTTTCAAAGAAGGTGATGTGATATGGCAGCGAATCTCGAGACCAAATTAAAAAGAAAATCAAGTGGCAGCCGCCTGTAGCTGTTCCAACTTCCAAGGCAAATATCAATCATAAATCCTTTCTTTTTGTTTTTTATTTATTTTTAAATTTTATTACATATTCCCATTAAATTATGAAATCAAATTTACTTTAGTTGAGTTATGTATAATAATAAATAACCACATCTAATTTATTCATTATTTCATGACGATCAAAATGACATATATATCTTATATATTTTGATATTTAACATATTTTTAGTTAGCAAATGGAAAGATACCACTATATAAAAAATAGTATATGTAAAAATATGTGGGTTTTAATTTATAAATATATAATATAAATTGTGAAATATGAGACGAAATATTATAGATGTTATTTTTCTTATTAAAATTGGCTTGCTCGAAATACTCACGAAATACTCCCCTTGAAGGCCCCAATATTAAGCCCCAATTTCTTGGCCTCGGCCTCCGTCACGAAATTGTGGCTTGCCCCGGTATCGAGTAATGCCTTGGTCTCCTTGCCATTCACCTTTGCCTCGACGAACATGCGCCCCTCGCATGGTCGCACATGTGGTAGCTTGACCTCCATGGCATTTAATACTTGAATGGCCTCCTCACCACTCAAGACTCGAGCAGCCCCAAGCCTCTGCTCGGGCGCTTCCTCCGTTTCTTGCGCGTCCCCTTGCGCAATCATGGCCGTGAGCATCCCCCTCTTGGGGCATTCCGACACCTTATGAGGCCCCCTGCATAGAAAGCAACCCCCCTTGGGCACGAACGCTTTCTTCTTGTCCTCATAGTCTCGTCGGCCTTGCGTGGATCCCCGATCTCTATTAGGTGATCGCCCCGCGTCCCGCTCACGAACATGGGTCTCTCCCCCACCTTTAGCTGAGCTCTCTTGCTCGCGCCTTGGAGCTTCCCTCTGGTACTCCATGAGTGACTCGGCAACCATTATAGCCTCGTCCACCGACTTGACCCCCCGACGTTGGACTTCCTGCCTAGCCCAACTTTGTAGCCCATCAATGAAGAAAAACAACCTATCATCGTCCGTGATGGTAGGAATCTGAAGAGTTAGCATCGTGAACTCATCCACGTATGCCTGAATTGAGCCTCGGTGCTTCAATTCCCGCAACTTCTTCCTTGCTTCATAGACCACGTTCTCGGGATAGAAGTGGCGCTTGAGTTCTCTCTTGAACTCCTCCCACGTGTCCAAACCACGCGCGCCCCTCTCTATGTCGGCATGACACGTCTCCACCATAACGCCGCAGTCTCGGTGAGGTAGTTGCTTGCGGTACGGATCTTGCACGCCTCCTCTACGATGCCTAGATCCTCAAAGTACCGCTCCATTTGCCAAAGATAGTCCTCCACTAGCTTGGCGTCTCGCTTGCCGTTGAACCCACACGGCTTTGGCACATCGATAGGCCTTTGGCTAGTCGATCCCCCTGTCGAGCTAGTTCCGTTGCCTCCCCCGCTTAGTGCCAACCTTCGGCATAATGCCACTTGCTCTTGCAGCGAATCCATGGCCTCCCTCATTTTGACCATCTCGCCCCGCAAGACGTTGTTCTCGGCCTTTAGGACCTCGTTGGCTTCCCTCAATGCCTTCGAATCCTCCTTGGTGGCCTCGAACTCTTTGAGAACCTGCCCCTGCAAGGTCTCAACAGTATCCCTTACCGTCACAACCATCTCAATGTCGGCCTTGACCTTGTCGAGCTCCTCATGAACGTGCTCCTCTAGAGTTTCCACGTTCCCCTTGACGTCCTCGAGCCGCCCCCTATGGTTGCAACAATTTGGCCCATCTCCGCGATGGTGCCTTCCCACGGACAAGGGTCTCGCGCCTTCGATTGATCCCGCTTTTTCCTCCCGCCTTGGCTAGGAGCCGGCTCACGACCCCTCTCCTCGTTCACTTGCGCATTTGTCTCGGCCATCTTCGCTAACTTTGGCTCTGATACCACTTGTCACGGACCTAGACTTCGGCTTGCTAGTTCCCGTGCGGCACCTAGTCCCTTAAGCAGCCCCTTGCGTGCTTTACTAGGTCAGCCTCCCAAAACGCTTACGAAAGAAAGCAAAGTGTCGGACAACCATCGGCTTGAACGTGCCTAAGTGCAAAGAGGAAAACCCACACAAGTGTTGTAGATAGAGAACTCACTCTTTCTCACACTAAGTGTTTACAATGAAGGCTTTTACCACTTGTTCGATTGATCCAAATGAACTACTCTAAGCCCCTATATATACAAGTTGTCCAACCCGATGGACGGCTAAGATCTACTCGATCTAAAGGCTATTATTTACAATCTAAATTATTCTAGGAATATGCAAAGGCATATTCCTCTCTAGAGAGTTCCATAGCATTCTCCACACTTGGACTCTTTGACTCTCTAGAATGCCCCGCATGTTCCGCACTGTTCCACGATCTTCCGGAAGGTTCTACACGAATCCGGATGGGCCAACAATCGTGGTAAACCTCATTAGCCCCGTCTCCCTGCCTAACGGGTGCTACATGCCTCGGCCTCGCTTGGTTAGATCGATGTCCTGCACGCGACAAGCTTGGCCGGTCCCAAAAGTCTTGTTCTCGGGCGCCTCGACACTCTTGGCTCGCAAGATCATCGCCCGATTTGCCCCGACTCTTGGTCAAATTTGTGAGGGCGTGACAGTGAGCTACCTTTTACATTTTACTATCCAATTCAATGATTGAGCGGTTCTATATGTTATATTTCAAGAACTATATGGAACAGAAATTATTATATAAATACATTCCAAAAGATATAAGACACTGCTAATTCGCTCAAAGAAAATCGGAAAACAGAAAAATATTTGCGGGATAAGCTTTGCATGAGCTGATTTTTCTGTTTCCCAAACTTCGGTTTTCTTAATAATTTAAGGAAGATTGTTATATAGTGTTATTAAAATCAGTATGATTTTCGAATAATAAATTATGGTTTGTTGTAGTTTTTGGTAGTTCTTTTGTTTTTTTTTTTTAGTTGAGGTGCCCGAATTGCGTGGAGGGAATTACTAGTTGAGATGGGCCCCACCTAAAAGAAAACAGTTATGTTATCTGATTTATTTATTTTGTATATTGATCGAAGAAACATATGTAAAGACAATTCATTGAAGAAACTCTCAATCGTTATCAATTTCAATATCTTTAACAAAGATTCTTAGCAGCAACAAACTTTCCCTCTTCCCCTTCACTACTACACACAGAGAAACAATGGTAATAAAGAGAAGAAAAAGAAAAAGAAAAAGAAACCTTTTGCCTCTGTTAACAAACTATATATACATATGCACAAAACACATAGAAGACAGCCTTCAGTCCATTATAACCAACAAACCATTTCCTAATCTTCTAACCCTAAAAGCCACCCAAAATCTTCACTTTCCACCATTGCCCTTTCGCCTTTTACTACTAAAAGAGACCATTCGATCATCCTCAGCTTACATCAAAATGATCGTCCCAACTGTTTAGCATGCACAGGCGAGATGAAAGACATAAGAAACCCTGAGACCACCACGTCGAAGTAGCAATATTATTTGGTCACCTTGATGTCTTCGTTATCAAATTCCAGTTCTGAAGCCATTTTCTATTCTCCAACCTTCAGAAATAATCTCCTTTAGGCCAGCTATTAGTGCGACCTCTTCTTGTGGTGTCCACGCTCGACGAGTTCGCGGCTCGACCTTCGTGCTATTGCTAACAAATTTGTAACAGCTCGAGAACTTCATGTTTCTGCAGTAAACACTCATCAAGGACATCATTAAGGTAATTGTTAAACATGTATTAAAGATTATACCTAAATACATGTGTATACCATAAAATATTACGCACCAAACATAAACATTTAATTGGATCAATGATAACGCGCAAACCAACCAAACAACATCATACACCAAATTGTCTTCACAACAACCAGATCAAACATATCATTACTACAACAATGAAGCACAACATATAACATGTCTAAGATGACATGACTAAACAAAATGATGTCAATAACAACACCAAATATGCATAATGTCGAGACAACAAAACGATTTCAGATTCTAAGGCTAAACACGCCTAACAGTCCTCTATTCATTGAAACACGATTCTGCTAATTGATCTCTCCAATTAGACCACTCAGTTGAGGTGCCAACATTATGTGCTCGGTATTTATATTATCGGACCCATTACTTGTTCTTCGTCATCACTCAACTCATCCAAAGCCTCTATAGGATCGACCTCCATTTCATTCCTGATGAAGTTGTGAAGCAAACAACAAGCCATTACGATTCGACTTTGCGTCTTTGTTGGATAAAAGGACGGGGACCTCAAAATAGCCCAACGCTTTTTCAGCAATCCAAAGCTATGGTCCACTACATTGCGAGCCTTCACATGAACCATGTCGAAGTATTCCTTAAAATTTTGAGGAGCATTTCTCCCGCAACCCCATGCATCTAAATGGTAGCAAACATTTCTGTATGGTGCTAAAAATCCTTCAGCGTTCATGTATCCACTGTCACACAAACAATAGGTCTGAAATACAAAAGAATACGCATAAGCACAACTAAAAAAATATATGTAACGTCTAATAAAAAGCAAATAGAGGATTTAAACCTTTGGTCACTTTCAACCCATTTGCCCACTAATAGCATCGCGTAGTACCCTACTGTCGGCCGCTGATCCCCAGCCAGATAAAACAGAAGTAAACTTCATGTTAGTGTCACAAGCTCCAAGAACGGTGATTGTAATATCCCCCTTTCGATTGCGGTAGCGTGGTTTTTCTACCTCAAGCACCGTTATAGATATGAGTCCCATCTAAAGCCCCAACGCATCCCTGCAAAAGACCAGTGCATAATGTAAACAAATACGCTTGTCATATTTGAAGAGTCAAATATAGTCTAGTATAGGAAAGTAGAATATGAGGACTAGTTTTAAAATACTTCCATCTCGAATCCATGTTATTGTCATCAATTGGTTGAGGAGTCGCAATAAGCATCGGTCGGATTCACGGTGCATAATATTAAAATGACCTTGCATTTGAGATAACAGCTCAGGACTTCACATGTTTAGTGTAACGATAGCCCAGATAGAAATTTATCGGGGAACTTTGTTCTGATATGAACACAAACATATTCACGGTCACACACACCTATATATATAAATACAGTCATGACCTTTTAACTTAACAATGATCAGATTATAATGTACTGCTAACCAAATTGAAAAATACAGTCACAATTCACAGCTACCCTCTATCTGCAAAAAAAAGATGGAAAAAACATTAACTAATGCAAACAACACAATTAATTTATCTAAGCTTGCAATTGTATTTACCTTTTTACCGGAGCAGTTTTGAACTGAAGTGTGCGATATTATTGAAGGAGATTGCATTTGGTACATAATCGATAACGTTAGTGGTACACATCTTCGATGAGGATAACAAGCCTTTATTACTTGGAACTTAAACACGAATTGACAAGGCATTTTCCAATGAACAAGAGACACAGTGACGGAACCAGGATTTACGACGTGGGGGGTCGAAATCGAATTACATCAACTACCGCTGTTAATCGAATACGATAATCGATTCCGCTTTGTTTATTTTGTCGCGACAACATATAATCCAAACTCCAAATTGTTCCTTCGATTGTTGAATGATTCCAGCTGAACTCTAGCACGATTGTGTTTATTGTAATTAGTTCCTTCATGATCACAGAATTTCTCTAACACCTTTTTCCAATTTCTGGAACCATGCTCTGTAAATATGTCATCCTTAATACCACTAATAGGAAACAAATAACACTATAAACAATATGCAGCATCTTTTTCAGCACTATATTCAATCCAACAAAATTGATTGTACCATGCTTCTGAAATTTTCTCATGCACACACTAATATATGTTCGAGGAAAATTTGTACCTCTTGGTTGACAAGGACCTTTGGCTAAATATCTTCTTCTTACTTCCTCTCGAATGCTAACAGAATATTCGCTAATTAGCTTATGTATCGCAGGATCACCAATAAATCATCTTCACATAATTAGATTTCTTCTCGTCCCTTTATAACGGATTTCACTTGCATTCACATCATGTGACAGTGAACCAATGTTTTGTTTAGATTTCTTCTGAAAAAATTTATTCAATGGAAATATTCCTGTAAAATAAAATAATAACTTAATCATGATAATCAATAAATTAGTTTCTTAACAAATAAATTTCTCTTTATAAAAAGGGAGGAAAGAAAATTTCTTGCCATGTGTGCGACTGCGTGCCGTTTGCGCTGCAAATGTCAGTACACAAGAGTACAATCGCAGCAATTCCCCTCTCTCTCTCTCTCTTTGAGTATCATTAACATATACTTATGATTTTATTTCAATATAATTTTGGCCAAAGTCAAGAAGCCCATATATTAGTTATTTTATTATATAAAAATCGGCCCAATATAGTAAGTCCAATAGAAATCCCCAAAAATTAGGTTTGTACTGTTCATCATCTTCAACCTCACGCTACCATTGGCCATGGAGTGGAGCTCCTATCTACAATATATACCCTTCTGACGCCGGCGGCCGGGGGGTCGGCCGACCCCTCTGACCCCCCTGTGGTTCCGTCACTGAAGAGACATAATATTCCACTGAGGAATATTTGCTCAAGATTATTGTAAACATAAGCAAAACTTAGTTGACTTCTGCCGCTGCGAGAACTTCATGGGAAACAATGTTTTTAGTACGGTTGTTTCTTTCTGCTTGTGGGAATGGTGGCCTAATCAATATTTTCATTTCGTTAACTGGGCTCTTGATAACGCAACATAAAGCTGTCCATGAGAGAAAACAGGTTCTTTCAAATAGATACCAACAAAATCTAATGTTTGTCCTTGTGCTTTATTGATTGTCACTGCAAAGCATAAACGTACTGGAAATTGTTTCCTTTTAAAATGATAGATGAAAAATTATTTAGCGGTGATTCTAAGGATATACGTGGAATAAACACAGGCTTCCCAATATGTGCTCCAACTGAAATTTCAGCATACATTGCTATTAAATTCTTTACATATCAGTCGTGTTCCATTACAAAGACCTTCTGTGGGATTAAGATTCCGAAGCAATATAATGGGTGCATTTTTCTTCGAAGCTAACTTATGCGGCGGGAGTCCGTTCGGTGTTGAAGAGTGAAATAGTTCTTCCTGGTCTGGGACAGAGCAGGCACCGAGACTCTCGTCATTACTTAAGTATATTGTTTCTTCACCAGGAAATTTATTAAGTAAGACATCATTTATTTCGTGTACAAAATCATTTCTCGTTGTCAATATTGCTCTTTTTACAAATGATTGGGGGTTAAAATTATGTTCGACACTCGGAAAAACTGCACTTATTATCTTATTTAACGAGGTTTCATCATCATCGAAACATATGTTTGATTGTAATGGAATCTGAATCTGATTATCCTCATCAACATCCTCAGTCCCGTTGCCCACATTTAACAAATAAGATGAAAATTGAGGATCAAGCAATGTTCTCATATTTTGGTGGAGCTTCAATTTCTCAAATCGAGTCCACAATGGCGACATAACTATTGAAGCATCAATAATATATTCTTTGCTACCCCTTGTAACAACTGGTAATGTTTGGCGAAAATCACCTCAACACTATGACCTTGCCACCGAATATACAATTTGCATCCATAACATCTCTCAACATTTCGTCAAACTTCTCGATAACAAAGCATTTTGCCATCGTGGCTTCATCCCATATAATTAGTTTTGATACTCGGAGTAAATAAGCTAGCGCACTTTGTTTGCTTATATTACACGATTTTGAGCCATTCTCATCTAACGGAATTTTGAATCTAGAATGCGAAGTACGCCCCCGGGAAGTAGAGATGCAGCAACGCCTGAAGTGGCTGTTGCGAGAGTTATGTGTTTCGAAGACCTTATTGTTCCGACTTTGTAAAGAATGTTTTGGTACCCCCAGGGCCATCGATAAAAAATACTTTTGGTATATTAGTATTGACGTGGTATAGTATATTATCATAAGCGATACACTTTCTCTATTTAGTTTCGTAAATGCAGAAACATCTTCCTCAGTTACGGTAATGTTTTGTTCAGCCTGCAATTCCTTTGCTAGATTTGTGGAATTCAACTCTATATCTTCACTTAGGAAAGGAAAATCTTCTATTTTTTTTGCCCATTGAATATAAGTGATAAGTGATAGACTCAATTGTTTTGAGTTTTATTAATTTCGAAGTAAGGGTTCTATCCTTCCTAAAATCCTCCGAAAGATAATTCTCGAATTTTAACCATAGCTCTTTAGGATTACCTGGAGAACAATAAATAAGTAGTATGGCAAATAATTGTCGTAATGCAGAAGGCATTAAGTATGCTATACTTTCTCCAAGACATTCATCACATGTCTTGTTGTCATCCATGAGTCCCGACATTTGTGCAGCTTCACGGAATGTTTTGAGTTTTTTTCCCTTTAACAGTTCTTAAATGTTCGAACGAAGTCGGACCTCTAACATGCATTAAAAGTAACCTTAAATAAAATCTCTCTCCATCGGATGGATGACATGTATACGCCCAATAACAGTTTGTCTTTTACGCAATTTCCATTGCTTTATATTATAGTGCCAGGTAAAATGTTCTGGAAGCTCAATATATAAAAGTTTTTTGGAACGCGCATAGTCATCATACTCATTCATGTAGAAGAATTGGGTCAACATAGTATTTGTACAATCGATTTGTTGATAATTGCTTCGAGTTGTTGGTCATGCGAAAATGATACCATTTGTTCATTATATAGATGGATTGGTAAAGATATGACAGAAGGGTGTATGTGGTTAAGTTCGAAACTGAAAATTCTCCATACTGCCTCTGGCGCCGATATCCATCTGGCACGTTGAAAATTTTTTATTTCGTCGAGTATTGGTTCATCGTCGTTTGTGTTAAAAGAATATAAGATTTTATCATGACCTTTGTAAATATATTTGTTTGACAGCCTGGATTGTTGAGCAAATCTCAACATTGATGTGACAATTAAACTTTGCAAGTAAATACGGGTTGTATGGTACGACCCAACGATTATCAAGATGAGACCCTCGTATAGTAACGCTATGGCCATTGTCTCTCCGACGATGTATTGGGTAAGAGTTCACTCCATATTTTGTCGTTTCAGAAAAATCTTTAGGATACTTAAACTTACAGCAACCATTTCTTTTCATTCATGGACATTTTGGATTTAAAGCTCCACATGGTCCATGCATCATGCGTTTCTTCACTAATTGATGTGAGTATGAATCTGTAGATGCATCAGGCAGTTCGGCACAAACTAACGTATCGAATGCTTCTGGAGCAAATATCTTCGATGATTGGTTTAAAATTAGCAGAAAATGAGCGTGAGGCAGACCTCGTTTTTGGAATTCGATCACATAAGCATATGCAACAATAGTACCAAAAATTTTATATTTAAATAACTCATTCTTTAAGACCTCGAGTTTCGCACGAAATGTTCTTGCCACAGCATCAGGCCTATTTTGAATTTCATCATAAGACAAACATAATGCTTTTATTTATGGCCAGTTGGGATTTGTTGTCATGGTTAAGAAGATATCTGGTTTTCCGTATCGTTGAACCAAGGATAGAGCATCCATGTATCTTTTACGCATAGCTCTAGGTCCGCCAATGAACGAAGTCGGTAATATTATACGCTTTCCGACTTCAGAACCCATCTGGCAGCCTTGAGCTACACTATCCAACAAACCTTGCATATCCTCATTTCTAAAAAAATTAGTCTTGACGTCTCGATTTTAATGTAATGTCTATAACATATTGTTGTAAGAGTCTACCGACATGTAATAAATATGAAAACTCAGTTTCTCTTACATGCAACTTGAAGCAATAATATTCGCGGCATGATATAGTTGTCTTCCCAACAGCATTTCCAGTAGAACCTATTAAAACAGATCAAATAATGCAATTGCTAATTAAAAAAATTATTAAAGTGCATCTAAACTCGCCAATTGAATATACCTTGAAGCTCGCTCGTTAGAGTATCAGCAACACCCTGGCACAATTCTACGTCTGGCATAACTTACCAACCTCTATTTCGTTTAAACCCTGGTGTTTATTTGGTTGACTTAATTTTTCTATTTTTCGATGCCATCCCGGTTCGCCGCTTGGAAAAATAAGAGGATATTGTAGCGGATCGTAACAACCATAATAATGTTTTATAATTTGGGTCGGATGATCTTTTGGATTGAGGGCTTGCATCTTGATTTGCAACGTCTGATTCGAGCCATACTCCAGCAACTTGAGACGTATTTGGCCTGTTAAAGACACGTTCGTCTACTGTAGGGTCACTATGTAAAGCGATTTTATATTCACTTAAATCAGGAAAACTTCTTAGATTCTTGAAGAATTCGGTGTAGGGATTACACTGCAATATTTCGACTACCTTTTCAACAACCGCTTCTTTAAAATTAGAATTAGCTAACATACGATTCGAGATTTCATGGTCGGTATCATAAAAATACAGTTGAATGTTCTAGGGATGCCATTACTTGTTGAACTAATGGATCCAAATAATGGTAGAGTTGACCCTGCACACGAAATGTGTAAATTCCGTTGTTTCTTTTTGCCAAAGAGCTATCATAGTGTCTCCTAAGGACGTAAACCCAAAGACATTGTTGTAATGACGGACATATTGGCGAAAATGTTTAGCTTCATCAGAACGACCCAAGTATAGATCTACTAACTCAAGCGGCATCTTTGTCTCGCATAATCTCACTTCCCCCGATGAACAATAAAATCCATGCGGCTCTAGGTAAACACGCCTAGTGCCACAGAACTTACAACCGACAACATTAGGTAGAACATCGGGTTCTGTGACTATGCACCATAAGCGTTCAAGACGAGAGTTTATATTAACATGTGTTCTGTTCTTCTCAAAGCGACGTTTATTTTTTTCGTCTCCTGTCTTCAACAGAAGCAAATTTTCTCTTTCGATCTTTCACCATTCTATTTAGTAGATATATAAATGTAGCTTAAATAAAGATTAGAACCTAACCGAGTGCCACAATGCCGACAACAAACTATTTCTTTCTGCACAACAGTACCTCAAGTACCTAAAGTAGAACAATCTTACAAATTGAAAGGAAGGCATTCACAACCCACCAGCTTTACGTTATAGGAAGTAGCTAAACCTAAAATTAGACCTAAATTTTTTTAGCTCCATGAGCGACACATTTAAAATGTTATTCATCATTTTAAGTGTTGCCGCAAGAGATCATGAAGAATATGTCTCGGCTGGAAAACAACCTTTAATGGCGTACTTCAAATTCGAAACAGTTGAAGCTTTTGCTATCGTAAACTATGGAATACTATATGCTTTTGCTATCGTAAACTATGGAATACTATATATGTAAGTGAGTGGATGCTGGAAATATAAGTTGTCGTTCCCTAACCTCATGGGCCTTCTAGATAATTGGGTCATTATTATTCCTTTAATATTTTATTACTAAGGCTTATAAACCCATATAGTTAGTATACAAGTATGTAATCGTGATTGTTATTCAATTACGCAATGAATTAATTCTATCTTTAATCTTCATCTTCTTTATATTCCTTCTTCAAACCCTTCTTCTCTATCATTTCAATGTCCCTAATTTCTTGTCTCCGTCCTTTGATCTCTCCTTCTTGGATATAAAAGCACGCACAATAAGTGTTTGATTAAAAGCACAAGTAATAAACCGATCCTATTTCGGTGGGGATCTTTCGTAAGACTTCTCCGAAATTGGTTTAGTGGCATTCGATGAGAATTATCTACATATTCCGATTTTATTTCATATTCATTTGTTCGTCGAGATTGTAATCGTGTTAAACATTTTAATTAGGATAGAGACAAATCTATGGTATGGCGATAATGGATGAAATGAAGAATCTCCTTTTCTAAAAAAAAAGTTATTTCTATTAATCTATTTTCTCTCTTTCATTTTCTCTATCTATTTTTATTACACACGCGTTATATTTTCTTTAATTGTAGATAAATTGATAGTTTCGTCGTGTATTAATATTGATTTTACATTCTTTTTCTGACCTGCTCTTGCCTGTCCCCACTGGCAAAGGCGCATTTGTGATTCTACTACATCTTATAACACCTCATTGAGGCGCATATGGAGGGGCGGTCCTATGTAGGGCTCCGGGGGCTATTGACCCCCCGGCCGCCGG
>JAPQWV010002134.1:0-63431 GCA_027422505.1 Craterostigma plantagineum
TTGAGAATGCGCAGGATCTTGCTTCCAGTGACGCCCTTCACCTGAGCAATGCCCTGAGAGTCACGGAGAATCACACCAATCTGCGAAGGGTGCGATACCCTTCTTTGCAAACTTGCAGATGCTCTCTTCGACCTATTATTAAGTAGTGGTGCAGTTAGAACAATCGATAGGCACAGTTAGCCAATGATGGTCGAGCAACACTGAAATCGTTATCGACTGATCAAAGTTCACTTTAATTCACCACTCTCTTAATATCGTTCCACTAGCATGCAAAATGGATAAACGGCTCGGGAAAGCTCAGTAATCTGACCACTAAATGATTTCGTGGGATCCATGAGTATAAAACACCTCAACTTTTTTTTTTCGCACCAATAAATACAAACGAGTAAACATCAATAAACTCAACACTCGCACCATGATACGAATCAAAGCACTTTTTCCAGCGTCAAATCCAACATCACAACGAGACAAAAATACACTGGGAACATCACGTAAGATAAGAAGGGAAAAAAATGAAGAAAAAAAAAAAGTTACATCTTGGGGTGACTATTCAACCAGCTCGGGTGGCGACCTCTTATAAGGAAGAGCAGAAGCGAAATGCCCTTTCTGAAACAGAAGCAAATCAAACACATCATAAATAGCAGAGAGAAATGATAAGAAAAACCAAAAAAAAAAAAAGAGTACAAAAAATCCTTACGCGACTGTGCATACGGCCCATGGTAATCTTGAAGCTGAGCTGAGGTTTGTCTGATCTGATGTTGATCCCTGCTGCCGAACTTCGACTGGTAGGTAACTTCAATTCAAGAGACGAAAATTAGGGCTCTCTCATATATGCGTTTAAACTGAATAAACTGAAGCCCAATTAACATCATGGATCTTACAATAATGGCCCAAAATAACAATTCTATGCGTGCGCCAATAGATCGTTATCTGCATAACATTCCATTCGTACAAAATGATATTTTTAATTCCAGACTATGTATATAAGTACTGATATAAAATTGCTTTTTGTTTTTACAATTTGCATGAAATTCTAATATTTGTTTACAGTATATATCGAGTGGACGGACGACAGACAGTATGCCGAGCTCAAGGCCAGCTTCGGCTTAAATCGCTGTAGTCATTCGAATTATTAAACTCGAAAGCAGAGAATGTACAAATATAACCACAATATTACCACAGTTGAATATACACAGCAACAGCATGGCATGCGAGTATTGAGTTGCATAATGAATAACCAAGTTAAAGTATCGTCTGATATAATTGGCTTGTAATGATGTGTAATATCACAACTTCAATGAAACACAAAACCAGCTCTTCGCTCTTCAAACGAGTATTCAACCTCCTCTTTCCGAAATGGCGTTATTGTCTTATGTTCGTCTGCTTCAGAAGTACTAATGTTCGGAGGAGTAGCAGAAAATTGTAAGATGTTACTACTTACTACTGCTGTTCCTTGGCCACGGTCATTCACACGAGAAATGGGAGAGAACGGTTTTCTAATCCCAGTAATAGGGGACATTCGAGCATCTACTACTACTACTGAACTACTTCGAGGATGCTGCGTTTTTGCAGGAGATTTACTCATGTCCAATCCTACTCCTCTCCTTCCTGTGAGCAGTAAATCAAGAAAGCACATAAGAAAGATGTGCATCAATCGCATTACACATAAGCATATTGCGTACCAAGAGTAGGAGGAGATTGAGTTGTTGTTGCATTTCCATTTCCCTTGAGATGATGATGATGATGGCGGTCAAAAGTAGGGTCATTTCTATTGTTCTTGCATGTTGTAGCTTTGACGGAAGAATGAGAGTTTTAGCAGTTTACTGCTAATAATAAGTAGTTTTAGGAGAGAGTCATCGCCGTATTTCCAACCAATGAGAGCTTTCCGTGCTATTTACACCGCCACTCGACAGCCTGGGCGTCTTCTTCGCGCTTTGGTTCTTCGAAGGGCTCGGCTTCGAACCATATATGAGCTCCTGTCGCGTTAGTATCTGTCCCTCGAGTTTCTTTTGCTCCTAATAATGAGATCAATTTCAATGTATGCGAGATTTGAGAGTGCCTGAAGATCGTAATAAGAAACGAGTCGAAAGACGATTGCTTGTATTGTATTGTATGTACCCTTTGTCTTTTCCTTTCCACTTCTTTTTCGTTCCTTAGAGCCGTTATTCTTCTAGCATCGGACAGCAGACGAACCTAAACATGAAACTCAAATATCAACAGATTCTGGTAACAGGTAGAAAAGTGGATGTTTTGTTGGCAACTAACATCGTCATAGAGGAACGCTTTTCCCTTCTCGTTTTCCCAACTTCTGGTCTTTGATACCAATGCACAAACTATTGCTGTTTGGGAGAAGGAAAGAAATCAAAATCTTCGTTAGAACAAATGGCTTCGAAGCTCGCTAGAAATACCATATGAGACGTTAAAAAATAACCGTACATGGAATCTTGCTGACCAGTGCACGAGCCTTTTCAGCGCGTTTAAGCATCAGATGTGCCCCTTTCCCTGGATTGTAGCGATTATTATCCTAAGAATGGGAAGCTTAGTCTCAGCTTGTAATATTTGTTCTCGAAACTCAAAAGCAGAAGTAATGAAGGCAAACCTTATTATACTCCTCAAGCCATTTTTCTTCTTCACGAGCTGTCATAAACTTCTCAACCTTATCGAGGATTTCAGACCTGCTAAGAGACTCTTCTTTTATACTAGATATTTGGTGCTCGATTGTCTCCAGCACCAAAGCAGCATCAGCAGCTCCTTCAACAAGAAATACGAAAAGAATTTAAGAATTTAATAAGTTACAATGCAAACATTTACCAAGAAAAACTTACGGAAAGTAAAATGGTGATATGATTTTCTACCTGATTCCATAGCATCTATAGCTGCTTCGATTGCACGGGCTGCATCATGAATAAGGTGTGTCCTCCTGCAAACAGTTTCAAGCTCTGCTTTCTTTTTCAGAACGAGTTCCTTCATTTTGCTTTCTTTCAGCTCTTCAAGTCGACAGACTCTTCCTTGACCTGTAATACGTACGACGGTGCAATGCAACTTTCACTTCCCAAATTTGAGTTTCCAAAATCAAAATCTAAAACGACGTACGTGGTTTATAAAATCAATAGAGAGCATGTCTGCCTCCGTCATTTCATCTTCTGATGCAGCTATATTACAAGTGACCCCACGAAACATCTGTTGCTCTTCATTTGGCGTATCCATTAAGTTCCAAAGCTCCAAGAGAGAGGCTCCAAGATCTTGTAGCTGCATTGGTTGAATGAAATAGTAAACTGATTAAATTCTCACAATGGTTTCAATTGGCCTAGAATTACATACCTGCTGCATCCTCTGAAGTTTAAGCTCGCGTAGTTTATTTATGGCAGTTCCTAACATGAGAATGGTTCCATCAGAAACATCTTTCGAACGTTCTCCTTCTCCTAAGCTCGAATGAATCTCATCTACAATCTTCTTAAAATCTAAACCAAGCACCTTGCACAATGAGCACAGATAGTTCAGGCGTTCGACAACCTGCTTCTGACGCTCGCTCTGCGCAGAGAAACGATATCAGGAAAAGTTCATCGACAGTGTACTACAATTGATGAGAACAACTCTTTGATGCTACAGCCGTACATAACCTTTTCTTTCTGTAGTGCCGTAAGCTCTACTTGTAATTCTTGAAGTTTCTTCACAGACAAATCATTGTCATCAAAATCGGGGTAGCTTAGACCTGAGCCATCTGGCCCAGAGAATTCATTCTGAAAGCTTTTTATCTCGGATAATACATCAATAAATTGATTCTTCCGATCACATTTTCTCTTCTTCATCTCCTCAAGCTGAGCCAGTTTGTTTCTAACCTCAGATTTTAAGTTTTGGGGAATTTGATCGGTCTGCACAAGAATTATGAGATATACAAAATCAAATGTCAAGGATAAGCATTTCTTGCTCGTGTTTTTCCTCTCAAAAAGACCATATGACTATAAACAATCATGCCTAAAGAAAACTAAATAGATCAACAAGAACCTCAGTGATAACAGAGCCAGACCTTACTACTATCTGGTGGCCTCTCCCCCATTACAGAACATATAGCTACAAGTTCAGCTTCTGCGTCGGCAATGGTCTGCTTAAGCTGAGCTCTCAGCTGGTTTGCCTTATCCACTTTTTTTCTGCAAACAGCTAAACATTCTTCCTCAAGTTCATGCAAAATCTCTTCCCTTTCAGCTTCAGATTCTCCGATCTCATCCCATATGATCTAGGTACCACGTTGCAGAAGAGGAGAAATGAATCTTTATGAAGGTCATACGTGTGAGTTCATTGAAAGGAAAAATAACAGACCTGCAATTCATAAAGAAAAGTTCCACAATTTGACGCCATTTGCGAAAGCAGGTTGCTTAGGCCCTTCGACATCTTAAGGAAGCTTTCCTTGCTTACAGAAGCCATTCTCAACCTCGCTCAACACATTCTAGAGTGATTAACCTGGAAATCAAAGTACTTCAAACATACCTTTTTTTGCCAGTTTCAATTTTGAAATGACGAAGAAATTTAACGCATCATCTGATTAAGCCTTTCACTTCCCACCTGAAACTAAAATGCAAGAAATTCCCACCAAACCTTTGCTAAGCAGCTACAACCCAGAAATGAAGTGGCCAGTGTTTCTGTAGCTCGAATTCCATAGAGAAAGACCAAAAGCTCTGTTGAAAAAAAAAAGTTACGAATTTTGAAGCAAACTAACCGTTGGAAGCTTGAGGATGAAGCACGACCATAATTGTTGCACAATACTCGGTCGCTTTATTTAAAACAGAACCTTTCTAAATAAATTACAAATTTAATAAGTGGATGGATCTAATATGACAAACCTTCTTCCCATATTCGAATGTTGTTTACATGAATATGAATGCAAATATAATAATAACAATGAATTACCGAAATTCAAACCAAAAAAAAACACACACACACAGAGAAGAGCCAAAAAGCCCAGCAAACTTCAAAGCCCAACTTTAAACGGAACCCCATTTGCTGGAAGCCAATTGGGCCCACCAATAAAAGGCCCAAGCGTAAACTTCCTAACTTGGGCGGCGCTCAAATTGAGCTTCAGACCAAACCAGCGAACCCTATTCTTTGTCGGAGCTCCAAGCCCAGTATTCATATACTCGCCGTAGAAGATGGTCTTCGGTGCCGTGGACCCGACCCATGGCAACCACCCAGGGGGGCTAATCAAACTCCCCAGCGCGCTCTGAAAGAAGACGGTAGTCGAATAAGTTTTCCACGGCCGGCCCAGGTAAGTGTTCACGCCGGTGAGGCTCTCGGCGGGTTGAACCGTGCAGTTTTGGATCGAGAGATGTTCTGATTCGGGTCGAATTTTCCCTGGGCCGTTATGGTGTTGCTTTGTCCCGGCAAGGGCTTTTTGGACGGTAAATTGCAGTTCTGTATCACCGCCGCCGAGTTTCCGAAGATGTAGTCCACCGTGCCGTAGATGTCGCACTCGCGGTAGAATTGGCGGTAGAGAGTGTCTTGGTATCCGTCGAATTTGCAGCGGTAGAAGACCGAGAAGTCCGACGTGGATATCAGCGCCACCGCCTGCTGCTTTACCGCCCCGCCGTGTCGGCGAAGCCGATGTCTCGGGCCATGATGCCTTTGCCAAATACAGCTGCGCACATGAAGAGGAGAAAAAGGTCAGCGTTCCTAATTATCTACAGTGTTTGGCGCCATTTTCCGGCGGGGAAAGAATACTTACAGAAAGTGGCCGATTGAAAAGTTGGAGCTCCATCGACGACGTTGAGATTCCCAGAAACAGTGGCGGCCGACATTCCATGCCGATTTTCATTACATTCCGTTCCACATGTTGGTACCGACGGTCACTTTCTCGACGTAAAACTCCCTTTTTCACGTAGATCACAAACCTCTTGTCGCTCTTCAATGGAACGTCTTTCAAAGCATCAGAAATAGTTCTGTAATGACCAGATCCATCTTTCGCCGCCACGGCGTCGGGTTTAATGGCAGTAGTTCCATTCGAAGAAGCTTTCGTACCATTTAAAGAAGCTTGTAGAAGCTTACGGTCCTTAAAAGACAACCAACTCAATTCATCGCCATCCTCGCCCAGCAAACGTCGTCTTCTTCCTCCCACTGCGCCTAAGGCATTTGTTGGACTTGTCCACGTACTTGACCGTCGCTAAACTGTTACTGCTGTATTCTGCAGAGTTCTTCAGAGTTTCTTGCAGGTGAGTCGTTAGGTTGGGATTCACCAGTGCCACGCCGTCCCTGGAAGTCTGAATAAAAGTCATCGAAGAACTCAGCCATGTCTGTAGATCATCGAATATGTCGGAAGCTTTCACGTCTGGCACGGTCAGGGAAGCATTGAGGCGATCCAAGGCAAGATCGAACAGTTCTTGGCAGCTCTGCGCAGCTGCGATTGTATTGGGATCTGTGATGTTGTTGAGCCCATAATTCTTGAAATTTCCCGAGGCCTTTGAGAGTTCGTCGATGGCCACTTGGACTGATAATTTGAACAATTCTTGACGTGGCCCGATTTCACCTGAGGGGCTAAGCTGCTGTAGCATGAGTCGGGGGGTATAAGGTGACACTGCAAACAGCTTTCACAGACGAAGAAAACGATTAATTATCGGTGCTGTGATTGTCGTCTCTTACAGAAACTCCGACCACAGTGGTTACTACATAGGTTGAGTTCATGTCAGGAAGGCTATTGCATTGTAGACAGTGAAAGGCCAGAAGAAGAGTGCATCAGATATACCTATGCTTCTGATGTTATTATCCTAAATGTTTCTCTATTTAATCTTAATTTAAACCTTGTAACAGTCTAATGATTCTGTTTTCCTGGACATAGACTTCCATTACCGCGTTGAAACCTTCAAAGTTCAAAGCATATCTTAAGGAGACTCAGATTTGCAGAAAGTCCAGGCCAGCTATTATGAAGCTTCTTTTCCCATTAAATAACAAGAGCAATGCTATTACAACAAACATACTAAGGCCCTCATTTTAGTAGCTATGTAACTTAAAACTAAAAACTAAGTGTCTAATCAAAACAACAAGAATCGTATGAAATCAATCTTACTATTTCTCACGAAATTTCCCTCCTTATAATCTCGAAAACCAACTCGTTCCACGTGTCGACGGGGCCCGGCATGCACCAGTGCAAGCAATCCTGCGGCGGCGGTCGACCATCGGGCCCTCTCTTAGTCACCTTGTTCGGGTCCGGGCTTCGATAGGGCCCGGGATGACCGTCGTGCCTGTAAGAAAACGCCTCCGTAATATCCATCAACCTCAGCTTCGACTTATTCGTCTGCTTCTTCAGCGCTCGCTCGAAGCCCTTGACTTGCTTCTCATGCATCACATTCGTGAATCCATTTTCGACTAAATGCCCTTCTTCGAGCGGCTTATCCTTCCCAGTGCAAGAACCGCCCGTATTCCACTCACCGCCCTCGTAATGATCGGGCGAAAAGCTTCTTACGATGGTCAGCCCAGTGTAGTTCCGGTGGGTCCCCAACGATGTAAGGATAGTTTCGACTGATATACCAAAGGCTTCGACGTTGTTGACCTTCATCTGCTTCGACTTGTCGGGCCACCATAGCTGCCCGCCTACTATTTCGTTGTTTAGTATGTAGACCGATTGCTTGGCGAACCAATGGCCCGAGGAGAGTACAATTACGTCGAAGCCCATGATGTGTTCCATGAAAGTTTCGTCGGGCGAGTCGAGGTGGAGTTTCACTACGCCCGAAGGGGCGAAATCGAATGGGTCGGGCGTTTGGTGGACCAGCCAAGAAGACCATATGCGAACGATCGTGGTGGATGTCGATCTGAAGTAGTAGCGCTGCATTTTCTTGTTGCCTCTGTTTTTGGGTTCTTCGACCTGAGTTTAAGGATGTATAATTAAGATTAGTCGGTTGAATTCTTCTGTAAAATGATGAAAAGGGCTTTTCATCAAACACTTGAAGGGCGAATTCTACTGACCTGCCAGAGAATGCATAGCATTGACTCCATCTGATTTCTGGCGACAGAATCGCCGATGAAAGCCAGCGTTTTGCCTCTCATTATCTCCAAGAATTTCTTCGGGTCAAACCTGGGGATATCGCACTGAGAAGGTTTCCACCTCCAATTTTCGTAATCTTTGTCGGGTCGACCATTGCCCTGACAATTCTGCATCTGCGTGATTATGGGACATGAATTGTTCGTGTACAATGGTCCAGCCGAGTCATGAACCCATTTCCCACGAAAAAGATCACAACCTGAAATATATTATAAGTAGAAGAAAATAGGTTAGCCCTAAAATGATCAAAGGAATTGTTTGGAAGAAATCAAGTCAAACTGAAGGCCCGGTGAATTTCAGGCTCAAACTCAGAAAATTTTCCCACTCTTCAGTAAATTTTGAATTTTTCATTGTCAACTAGCTCCCATGTTTTCGTATGCATCACTCTAACTCTAACAGCGATGAACAACGTCCAATTCTACGTCAAGGAAAGCGAAGGTCTACACAAATCAACACAATGAAGCAAGCATTTCCAACTTCCAAGTCTTCATGTTTCCCTAACTCAAGTAAACAACCACACAAGCATTCTACTCTAAACAAACTCGATTCAAACAGAAAATGATCGATTTAAAAATAAACATTTTTTCAACACCAGACTAAACATTAGAAGCTTAACATCCAACCTAATGTAGATGCAATACCTGAATCGACGACACTGTATTGATGCGAATCACTGGCAGCGACTGAAGCTGAAGGTTCTTGAGTCCTATTCCCTTCTACTTGCATTTCTTTGGAGTGTCCTGCGTTTCCCCTTGATGAAGAAGTATCAGACGAAGACAAATTCATTTTGGGAACATCTTCTTTCGCCACCTCAAGATTAGAAGGTTCTCCATTCGAATGATCCGATTTTGTCGGCTTAGGCTCCAAAGATTCAAACTTCTCCTTCGATTTATCATTCCCAGCTTTCAAAGAATCGACAGACCCATCTGACTCCGAAACCAGTTGGCTCATGGAATCCTCCGAGCTAATCTCTCTCGAACCGTCGACATTGTAGAAATACCCACGAACCGTATCTCCAATAGGCTGTGATACTAGCACGGAAGATGCAACGATTAAGAATAAGGCAAGTCCTCCCACTGAAGCAACGATCGAAACGAAGCTCCTCGGATACAATGCATGTTTCGACGATTCGTTAGCCGATGCCATGTTCAAGAACTTCTTCCCCTCCGATCTGTGTTCCCACTCATCTAATCTAAGAAAAGGGAGATGGGGTTTTCAGCAAAGCAATGATCTCGACGAACGGCAATTATTTGCTGATGATGGGCGGTCAATTAGGGCTAATCACTCCACTCACATGATCGTTTTTCCATTTAGATCTTCATCGTCGAACGTGCGTACAGTTTTTTTCTTTTTCTTTTCTTGCTCGTTTCTTTTACAGCTGGCATTGTTGTCCAAGAAGAAACACCGGGCATAAAACTCAATTTGACTACTTTTCTTTAAAAAATAAATAACTATTTTTATCAACTAACTAAGAATAGGAAAAAGGTGGTATATAAATTGGTGAAATATAGAACAAATTACTAAGTCAGATTATAATCGTAGGCGATTCGTATGATGTCATTGCAATAACACTGTTGAATTTGAACTAGCGGCGAAGATAAATGGAGACATTTTCTAAGGTTCTTGTAATAACATTGTTGAAAAGAACTAACGTCGAAGATAAATCAACATATTTCTTCTTAGGTTTTATTACATAAACATTTGACCAGTCCATTTCTAAAAGTAGGCAAAAGACAGACCATCGTCAAAGTAGATTAGGTAAGCCTAATCTTCAACTCAATATAGTGCGATATAACACAAAACAATTAGCTGAAAAACTACTACTCCACTAACCAAACATCAATCTATGTATAAATATGGATATAAGATATAATAACGCTACTCCATTAAACGAACATATCCCATACTCAATCCCACTCCCAAAAGATATAAAAAAATGACAGAAAGACAACTCTCCAAGGTTGAAAGAAAGAGAGAAAAACAGCCAATCTCAGTGCCGTTCATATGGGAAATAAAGCCAGGCACTCCCAAGAAAGACTGGAAACCAACCCCTAAACCAGCCAATCCCATTTCGACACCTGTCAAGCTCGTCGTCTCCGTCCCCTTCGGCTGGGAAGAAAAGCCCGGCACCCCACTTCAGTCGGCCGTCGCCGTCGTGCCCCCTTATAGAGGAGACTCTAAAGCTAATAGCGCCGCCTTAGATCATGGGCCATCGTTATCAGGCTCCTCGGAGCTCAACACAGTATGTAGCTCTAAGACGAGCGACTCCTTTAGCTCTGCTATGTCGTCGGCGTCCAATTCCCTAATAACGGGCCAACCCATGGAGCACCCACGAACCGTACCATCTGAAGCGGGTTCGAAGAGATGGGTCGGTGCTTCTTTCTTGGAGTGGTTGTTCCCTTTGCTTGTGGTGCCCGGCTCGAGTTTATTACAAGATGACGAGGTTGAGAGTGGAGAAGAAAATAACGATGTTTCTGATGATCAACGGCTAGTTATTAGAGCGGTGAAGCTTGATAATGAAGGAGGTGGTAATAATAATGTTAATCGAAGTGTAGGGAGGCCGTTGCTGACGCTTGGTGAGCTCATAGTGATGAGCCGAAGGAGAAGCATACAGAAGAAAATTGTGAAGATGAAGAAGCAAACATCGCTGGTAAAGTTTTATAATAACCATTTATATCGTCTGAAAATCTAAATGATGTTTAAATTCTTGAGATTATTAATTATGAATTTGCAGGAGTTTATGAGAGGGAATAATGGATTTGGCTGCTGTGTGCTTGGAGGTGCTGGTATGGATGGCTTCGCTGGTCTGCACAAGAAATGGAAGAAGCACTTGCAGCAGCTGAGACTAATGTGAAAAAAGAAAAGGTCTTCTATAGTTTGTGTTTGAAACTAGAGAAAAAAGATTGTTTTGTCTTCCCTTTCAAAGATGCGAGCTTAGAGTGACTTCATCGATCTTGTGTAAGAAAGAAAAGTATTCGATGTTGTTTGGTGACAACAAGTTCCTCGAGTCTTGTTTTTATTACACTCCATTACACAGCTGATTACAAGCAAGGAATAAACCTATATGAATGCAGTTCATATATATCAGATTAGGGTACGTGATAAGTATCTCATTGAACCCATTATTTAATTTCTTGTGATTGGTGGACCAATGAATAATTCAGTCACCACTGCCTCCGAGCTAATCGTACTTCGATTGGAGCTCCCAGCAATTTCCTTATTATGCTGTGCGGCCATCAATTTCCTCCTTAATCCACACTGACAATGATTTATGATATGATGAATCGTAATAATAACCTAGCTATGAGGCTTTGGCCGCAAGATGTAAGACAATTAAAAAAAAATTGATTTTTATGCCTCTACGTACTTTTTCTTTTAACCTGGCATTTTCTTCTACCAAGAGCTTTTCCTGGAAAAATATACAATAGGTGTACCATCATCAGCTATAGATTGGAAACTCGATGATAAAGAAATAATGAAGCTTGATTTTACTTACCTTCGCCTTTAGTTTTTCCAGTTCCTCCTTGAAGACTTGAGTCTTGGGGAATATGCATAAATAAACAACAAGATTCGTGTAATATAATATAGCTAAGATAGTAGAATAAGAAACACTTCTTTTTTTGCATAAACGTACCTTTCTAGCTCTGATGTTCTTTAAGCTTATCTCAAGCTGGCTATCGATTTCTTGAAGCTCTTGCATTGAACATGTGCCCAAGTTATGCCCTAAAAGCTTCCTGATACAAATGTCTTATCTCAGACTACATTTTCCAAACTTAATGTTGCTTTTTCTCGCAGCGAATAGTACAAAAGATGCATCAGATCAGATGGCGAAGGTGATAAGAAATAGAAGTTAGTATTGATTGAAGGAAAAAGAAAACCGTTGGGAACTCTCTATCATCTCTATCTTCCTGCCCAAGATTGCTGCTTCGCTTTTCAATTGCTGAAAGTAGAACATTATAGTGTGTGACAATTATAGGGCATTAGACTCAAAACTGCAAATAGTATACGCGAAGGTTATTACGAGATTAAAGAAGGGACTTTTGGATTATGAAACCTGCATTTGCTGCTCGGATGCAATGCCGTTATTGCTTTGATTTTGTTTAGCATGCTCTAGGTATCTCTCAATGGTCTCCTTCATGCTGAAACATCCATAACCAAACAAGTCCAAGAAATATTAAGAGACTTAATGATGCAATCATTGTTTAATGACATTAAACCTAGGTTAAATAGTTACTGCAGTACATATGTTTGTGTGTCATAATCGTGATCATATGAAAGAAGAAGCATACACTTGAAATGTTAAATCCCACAAGAACGGAAAACACCCAAAAAAAGCAGGTTCGATTTTGTGCACATGAGATGTTTTTCCCATTTTGTAAAACTAACTCAACAGTAATTTACAATTCATTGCATTCTCGACCTAATTATTTTTCAGAAAGTTATTTCTTGATAATGAAATATTTATTCCCCCTTATAGGTGTGATTACACTCATGGGAAGCCTGGGAATAAATGTACCATGTATATATGACCCATGTGGTAATAACTATTCATTTTTAATATGTCAAGCAGGTATTTTATATTTCATGAAAACCTGGGATCTGTTCATATTTATCTAACACTATATATGTAAACATGACATACTAATAGCAATCCCACGAACAAAACGCGACTAGGCATAGTTATCTTGGTATGCAGTAGTTGGAGCTTGATCTTATTATCTCAAAGAAATGTATAAAGATAGTTCAGAAAAATTATTTTATTTAAAGGCAAGTTGATTGATTATATTGGGCTTGAAATGATTAGGAAAAATAAAAACAGTACTTGAGTGCTTTGGAGGCTCTATATTATTACATGAAAACAAGATTGAAACATCGCCCTCAGTACGAAAAAAAAGCAAGCTGAGGGCACCAAAACGAGGTACGAAAATGCATTGAACGAATTAAAACATAGAAAAGAATAATCAAAGCCAAAAACTTTATGGGATTTTAATGATAGAAAAACAGCTTACTTGTTGCTTGAGAATTCGTACAATCTTCCTTTCTGTGAGAAGATGATCAAAGCTACTTCAGCATCACAAAGTACAGATAGCTCATGAGCTTTCTTCAACAGACCATTTCTTCTCTTTGAAAAGGTAACTTGCCTGCTCGTTGAGTTCTCTATTCGCTTCATCTGAACTTTTCCTCTCACCATTTTTTCCTTTTTTTCTTTCTTTCTTGGACGAACTGCAGATGTAATCAATTCAAGGAACTATTATATTCAATCACTTTAGAGAAAATAAAATGGAACTCGTCTTCGTACAAATTCACTAACTTGAAAACTATAACCTTATATAAGCTGATTATCTCAACATGAAAAAATTAAGGAACAAATATTAGAAGATCTGAATAATTAAGGGTCAAAAGATGGTTTATGAAAAATTCAAGAACAAGGAATTCATATGAACAAGGAATTAAATTGTGCAAAACATGCTCAAGACTTCATATGAAAGCAAAACCCTATCAGTTACATCTAAGTTAATCCACAAATTCAACCCAGTTAAAAGAGCATGAGCAAGGCCTATAAACCCTAGAATCCTAATAACAATTGACTCCAAAAAAAAAGGTGAGAGATACCAAAATTAGTACAAAGACAAAGCACTGTAGGGAAAACCCCAGCTTGTGAAATCCGTTATACTATTCTTTTCAAACCCATTAATATATACTTAGAGAGAGATCAGCAGCTAAAAATAGAGAAAGCAGCTTGAATCAATTCATCTCTTCAAGCCCATAAATATACAGAGAGAGAGAGAGAGAGAGAGAGATAGAGAGAGAGAGAGAGGCTAAAGAAAAGAGAAAGTGGCTTGAATCAATTCAAGAATCATGTTCAGCTCATGACTCCGATAATATTCCAAGAATATAAGCATAAGAAGAAAGAACACACAGGCTTAAAGAAGAGGATTGGTGAACTAATAACCTCTTTATTTCCAGACCACAGAACCCAATATTTCCTCTTTGATCATACAATCAGTTATTCTCCTTGTCTTTCTGTAAAAAGTTCCACCCACAAAAAAAGAAAAGGCCCACGAAAAGATTTGTGCTTGGTAACACAAACGTAAGTATATTTTTTATAAATACAAAAAAGGAAACAACAAATTTAGTAACGGTTATATAATGGTAATAAGGGGAAAAAAGGCAGCAAGACATTTACAACAGCTATATTTGTGTTGGAAGAAAGTTCAGTTCGAATAAACTATTAATAAAAAAGTCACGGAAATGGTCACATTAAATCATCGTACTATGACATGATGTGTCAGCGAGTAGAGTTCTGACAGCACATGCCCTGATATATATAGTATATGATGAATAGTGAATTCCATGAATGTGAATCTATAGAAAAATGCACAATTGTATAAAAAAATTTTGATTATCCATGTCAGAAATTTTTTTAGATAAGTATCGGTTCGACTCTGTGTACCATTTTCCTGGTCTTGACGTACCTTTTTATATGTGTATTGTGTACCATGTTACGCATCTCTACGCCCTACGGTACCCATATATGGTACATATATACGTTCCACACGGTACCTTGCGGCAAGCTATATAATAGTACCATTTTCTAGTTGTATTACGTACCACAATATGTTTTTCTATGGTACCCAAATGTGTGATGTGATGTATGCTGCGGCGGGTAGGTAGCAATGTGCAAAAAACATATTCTGACCTGCATATAAGAAAATACCGACAAGATACTGATTTGCTAGCTTTTTATATTAATGGTATATTTTTATGTGAAATATCGTTCGATTAAACTAATAATAATATATATATATATATATATATATATATATATATTTCGGACTAGTTATCACATTTCCTCACCTAGACTAGGGGTGTAAACGAGCCGAGCTCGAGCCGAGCTCGGCTCATTTTCTGGGCTCGAGCTCGAGCTCGAGCCCTTACAGCTGAGCTCGAGCTCGAGCTCGTCGAGCTTTTCAGCTCACGGCTCGAGCTCGGCTCGTTACTGCCAGATGAGCTCGAACTCGAGCTCGAGCTCACAAAGCTCATCGAGCTCGAGCTCGAGCTCGAGCTCATTAATAAAAAAAATTATTAAATTAATTAAAATAATATAAATTAATATAAAAATACAAAAAAATATAATTTTTTTTTAAAAAATCGAGATTATTAATAAATAATTTGTAAAAATAATATAAATTAATATAAATTTTTAAAAAATCGAATTTTTTAAAAAAATAAAGAATAATATATAAATTGTTATTAAAATATTAAAATATAAAAAATTAAAAAAAAAAAAGAAAAAGCTCGCGAGCCTGTTCACGAGCTCGCGAGCCACTATGTTTGGGCTCAAGCTCGAGCTCGACTTAAATGAGCTCGAGCTCGAGCTCAACATAAATGAGCTCGAGCTCATTTTTGTCGAGCTTGAGCCGAGCTTTTATCGAGCCGGCTCGTCGAGCTCACGAGCCGGCTCGGCTCATCTTTCACCCCTAACCTAGACCAATGAGAATCGAACGCTTCACATGCGCGATACTGATGCCTTTGGCCATTATGGAGTACTTCTCTTTTATAAATATAGCACTACCTCTCCATTTTCCTCAAGGAATTTAGAGTATCATAGAAATTATTTTTTGTTGAGGTGGGTAATCGAATCTATCGGAGAGTGTACGACAAAATAATTTGCATCATTGACATCAATGAAATATTCGAAAGAACCGGGATGATGGCTAAGCAATTGAGTTACCTGTATGTAAGTAATTATATGGTCCTTAATTATTCGATTTGATCAACGCATATGCAATTTAAAGTCAACTCTTCGGATCCAGGCCAATATTACTTCAACATATGCAAAGTAGATATGAACATTGAATAACGTGAATTAGCGACCCTAACGTTATCATATATGAAAACGAAACCTAGTACCAAGACACTCATTGTGTAACTGCTAATTAGGACAGCTCCTATGCTTTAATAATGACGGTTAAGTTCGCCTAAATTAATTGAATGAAACTAACTTAACCTTTCTTGAAGGCTAATGAAAAAATCTAGACACAGCTTTTAGGATTTGTGATACGACTATCAAATGCCTAATGACTAGGCACTCGTTAATTGTGTAACTAATAAAACTTCAATTTACCAGCAAGACAACCTCGGTGGATTGGGAACATGGGAATAATCACTTGATTCACTACCAAGAAAAGCATTTAATATTTAATTCTAGTTTAAAAGTTCAGTACACCCATGAAATAAACAAAGCCCATCCATATATTGTAGCAAATTTAGAACATTGTCCCATTCTCATTCTCGTGGAATGAACAAGTAACTATATATTTATGATGTGATTGTACATCAATGCTTACAAGAATCATCATCCGAGCCTCAAAAGGCAAGAAAACCCTAAAGGGAACACAAGAAACAAAGCTGATAGAATACAGAAAACCTACGACAACCTCTCACTAGATCAATTCAAGAAATGAGAAGCTTACGGATTTTACAGATTCAAAGACAAACTATGGCAGGAAAGATGTTTGGTATAAGTTATACAAGTCGAATGCTTTATAGAGAAATGGTAGTAAAGAAGCCAAAAGAAACTTCGACAAGAAAGGGAGTTACAATATGTCGCGCTTATTGCCCATCGACAGTGTGAACTAATTTTGATACTTATGCCTGTAACGGCTTCTTTGTCTGCCTCGACCTACCGAAAAACCTCCTCTTGTGCTATCCTCTTGCAGCAACGGCTTCCTTGAATAGTTATGTCTTGAATTCGACTCATTAGAATTATCCACTTCATCCAATGGTAATGGCTCGAGCCCTTGTAAATCTGATTCTGGGACGAACTTGGATGGATGTTTAGACTCATCCATCTTACGAAAAGTAATCGATATCCTGGAAAGAAGACGATAATTCAAAACCAAAACACCAAAAAACCAGAGCTCATCGATATATCTGCATAAATATACACCAATACCTTTTCGAAGGAACAGCTGGTACACAGTGTTTAGCTACATCAGCTCCATTTCCATTCAGAACAAGGACAGATCTGTTCGAAGGAGTAGAAAGAGTCCAATTCAGTTTCAACGAATATTTAGGGAAAAATGGAATTTTAGCGTGGAGCAGGTGTTTACATACCCGAGAGGTAATGGGATGAAGAAGTTTCCAGAAAATTCTCCAGGTCCCACAATTTTGAGGTTAGTCCCAAAGAGAATTTTGCACTCGCTAAGGAAAGAGACCGTACAAAACGGTCTGACGAAATCGTGGTGATCGATATGAGGTGGTATGCAATCACCTTCTTCGTAGATGTTGACTATGCAACTGTCTGGTACGCAAGAAGGTGGCAAAACGTGCCATCTAATGAGCCTTTTGATCATCGTTTTAAAGAGCGGAGGCAACGCATCGACAGCTTCGTTTTTCAGGATCCCTGGTGGATTACCGTTTTTGTCCTAAATAAGAGGAAGGTCCAACGATTAAACTAGGAAAAAGTTTGGATTTTTATTGAGTAACGAAATGGTTTTCGTTAGAGTAAGTTACCGTTGCATAGTTGTAACAGCAGCCAAACTGAAGAGTTACGCGCCCCTTGCCTCTCATCCACTTCTGGGGGGCCGTGTAAGTTCGTTCTGACACGTTTAAGAGATATATGTTTAGTATTAAATATGTGCGTTAAGTTTTCATAAAGACCGACAACATACCAAACGTAAAGACAGACGCATAATTAGATAATAAAGATTGAAACTTGAGTTCGTAAACTGAAAGTGTAGTTTCACTGTCTATTTCGGTAGGCATGTTTCATACACAGAACCAAACCGATTTACAAGAGGTAAGAACAATAAATACGTATAACAACCATATGCTAGTTTCAAAAAAAGAAAGAAAGAAAAAATCACCTTTCAACAGCCCGTTCTTTCCCTTCTCCTGAAGTTCTTCGACAAATGAAACAATCCTTCTCTGCTCAGCAGCACTGAACACACCAGTGTGCAACTCCAAGCCCTGTAGTACGTTGACTAACTTCCCATTAACTCTTTCAAAGGACAGAAAGTCCTTCTGCCTCTGAACGTTCTTAAACCGTATGCACTCCCTTTGTTCTCGGCTCAATTCCACCTTGGGCTTAATAGTCGGTGCTCCCTCCACCGAAGGGTTTTGCAAGGTTGAATCTTCACTGTTAGCTTCGTTATCTTCTTCCTCTTCTTCTTCCTCTTCTGCAATTTCATCCTCTTGAGTCATATCAGCCCAAGACTTTTTCACGTTCGAGGAGTTGCTCGATGACTGAGTGGCTTGTTCAGTTATTCCATCGGCTCCATCCTTGCAATTACCCAGTGAACGAGTATCAGCACCATTGCCATCGCTAATGCTCGAACCAACTACTGTATTGGAATGGCCAGTGCAACCTCCGTGATCCTCTTTACAGTTGTTTAGATCTATTTTACCTGCGTAGAGAGCACAAGGGATATGAATATCGCACACTCATATCACAAAATCCAGCGGAATAACTTAAACCACAGGTAAAGGAAACACAATCAGACATTAGAAAAACCTTAGCAAAATCCTTTCACACAAACATCTCTTAAAGAATACGTTGAAATCTACAGCAGAACCAAAAGCCCTAATCTCCAACTTGGAGCAAATTAAGCAAAAACCCATAAAAAGTCAAAACATAATTGAACCTTCAATCCCAATTGAGAAAGGAGTCTGCATAAAATTCGACGCCTTTTGAAGTGAAAACAAACAAAACAACTCCAATCTCGGAAACAGATGAAAGCAGGGCCCAAAGTCCCGATTTTTACAGGATAAAGGACATCATAGTATGAATTACCTTCAGTCTCAAGAGATCGTATGGCATCGGAGAGTGTCCCCGTACAAGATTCGCACAGCCCACGAGATAGAAAGGGCATCCAATTCGACAGAAACTCGACGGCGATCTTGATTTCAGCGGCTGTGTAATTCGACAAAAAGGGATCCATCTTCTCTCCGTTCTGCATATCCAATTGCTACTGAAGAAGTGCGAATTGAAATTAGAAGGGATAATTGATTTGTATCAATTATTGGATTTGGATTTGCATGGATTGGAACATACAAGACACAGAATATATTAGGAAACGCGGATCGATCCTCTTGAGAGAGGATAGGAAATCTTCTTTCAGATGGGCCTTGCCTACCTAGGGTGCAAATGAATCCAATTCTTTTTCGGTTCCAAATTTTAATATTCGAATTCAAATATTCCAAATACAAATTCGAATAAAAATACGTTTTTTTATTCCAATAATATCCGAATATGAATAAAATATCACAATACTCGATTCGAATTTATTGAATAATTCAATTAGAAATAGTTGATATAAAATATATTATAATTAATATATAATCAAATATAATATACAATAATTCAATATAACATTTAAATATAATATAATATATTTCAATATATGTTTAAGTATAATTTATTATTCAATATATATTAAATATAATATTATTTATACTTTATTAAATAGAAAATAAAAGATGACTTTGAATAGGCACCTAACAGAATTTAGTAAAAACACTTATAATTTAGTACCCTGTCATGATTTTTTTATATATAGGCACCTAACAGAATAACTTTTTTGCAGATAGATACCCGATCCGCCGCAGGTACGCCATACAACACATTCGGATACCTTAGATAATAGAAAATGGTACGCCGTATTAGCACATTTAGATACACCCTATTTAAAACATAGGTACGCCCATACGAACATTTAGTACCCTATATTAATATGTTATGGCACGCCATATATAATTTATGTGTTATAATTTATCTATCAAATCCACGATGTCGTTGTCGACGCGTTATTGTTTATCCAACGTGTCCGAGCACCGGCTATATCCGTAATGAATAGTATTGACCGGCTATTTCCGGTCGCTTCCTCCCTATTTCAGACTGGCTACTTAATCATCGACCGACAACAATGGACTTACAATTCTGAGTTTGTACTCTCTCTGCATCCTTTTTCGTTCACCATGGTTGTCTGAGAGAGTATGAATTGTTTCTCACTATCTTTTTATTCGATTGAAAAGACTCCAGTTTTTTTAATTGAATTTTGTTTTTCTCTCTCATTTTTTTTGGGTTATCTTTTCTTGGTTTAGGGGCAAGGGTTGTGGGAGGATCTTTGATTATTGATTTCTGTCAGCTGATAGGCGATTCAATGTAAAGTAATTGAGGAAATATGGGCCGTTTGATGATTGAAATTTGCTTAATTGTGGGTTAATTTTTAGTAGTTTGCCGATAATTAGTTTCCATCTGCCAAAGTTTTTGTGCTCGACTCAATTCTAGTTGAGTAATTTAGTCGTCGTGGATTAGGGTTTTCGTGAGAGCGGGGAATGTTGAGGAGGGCAACCTCGCAGGGAGTTTCCTGGCTCGGGAATCAGCTTTTCAAGTTGTTTAAGCTTATTTGATTTGATCTTTTAATCCGTATTTCATACACTTGTTTTTTCGTTGAATTTATTACTCTACCTTAGCGGCAGCTAATTTGTTCTCTGCAATACGGAGGTTTTTAATCTTATACCCTCTTTTTTTCTTTGTTTCATTTCAGTAAAGTATTAACTTACTTGAGAAGGTGGTTGAATGCAACTGAGTAACCTTTCTCAAGGTTCGAATTTGGATTCTATTCGGTAAAGTTAACTTGCGAAAGAGATGAAAATTAATAGCTTTTCGGAGCAATAGTCAGGGGGTCTTAGACTCTATGGTGCCTTCTCGGATGGTAGGGGGAATTTCACAATCATCGTCGAGTTCTGAAATAGTTCTTCAAGGAGATGGGCCATCTCAAATCGCAGGAAATTCACAGTTAAGTTCAACTTCAGGGAACCCATCACAGTTACGACGTGGTCCGAACACAGTTCCAGTTTCAGGTGGTGTCAGTAACACAGTCTTAAATAGTGTGGAGTATTCGGGACCTAGTGTTGGCGAATGTTCTTTGGTAGCTGGTTCCAATTCAGGAATTTCGGGAGGATCCCGCCTTCAAAGAAGTGCTAGTGTAAATACAGAATCATATATTCGCTTGCCTTCTTCACCGATGTCGTTCTCTTCGAATAACGTTAGCATTCCTGGCTCAGCTGTTATAGATGGATCAAGAATTCATCAAAACTCCAACCCACAACATGCTCAGCAAAATCAGGGAACTTCTAGCGTCAATTCTTTGCCTAGTCCTCAGATGGGGCATATTCAGCTCAGTCGAGACCCAATGGAGATTTCTCGTATGCGAAAGAGACCTTGTTTGGATATCAAACAAGAAGATATTATGCAGCAGCAGGCTATGCAACAATTGTTGAAGAGGCAAGATAGTCTTCGTGCAAGGAATTCGAATCCTCACTTGCAGGCATTGATTCAGCAGCAGAGAATGCAACAAGAGCAACAACTAATTCAGTCGTTGCCGCCGATGCAGCGTCTTCAGTTCTTGCAACAGCAGCAACACCAACAACAACAGTTTCAGTTAAGGCAGCAGCTTCAAGCGCAAGGACCGCAGCCTGGATTGGGAATAAAACGCCCGTTTGATGGTGGTGTGTGCTCACGGCGGTTGATGCAGTACTTGTATCACCAAAGACAACGCCCTGCTGTGAGTACCATCATGGTTTTTGACTTTATCTTAGTATAATCATTGTTTTCGCTTGATATGTAGTGAATATGGGTTTATTTAGGACAATGCAATTGCCTACTGGAGGAAGTTTGTTGCTGAGTATTATTCTCCACGTGCAAAGAAAAGATGGTGTTTATCCCAGTATGAAAATGTGGGGCACCATGCGCCCGGAGTGTTTCCTCAGGCATCACTGGTAAATTATCTTCGATATTTGTGCTGTACAACTTTTTTTTCCTAACTTTTCTTGCAAGAATCCTTGATTGTGATACTTTTTTTAATGAATCCATTTATTATGTTCAAGATTGATATCCTTCAGAAGCATTGATGTGATAATATTTGTTTTCTCGGTGGTTCTTTTTGGCAGGATTCATGGCAATGCGATATCTGTGGTTCAAAATCTGGCCGAGGATTTGGTGGGTTGTCTTTTAAATACGTTATATTGTCCAATGTAGTCCGCGTTTTCCTAACCTAGGAAAACTTTACTCTTTCAATTTTTTATCTTAGTCCTTGGTGTAACCTTTTATACATAGATTTTCCTACTGATATTTTATCGTGGATTGACAGAAGCTACTTTTGAAGTTCTTCCAAGGCTTAATGAAATTAAATTTGGGAGTGGCGTTATCGACGAGCTTCTATTTCTCGAGTTGCCTCGTGAGTATAGATTCCCAACTGGTACGATGGTCCTAGAGTATGCCAAGGCAGTTCAAGAAAGTGTGTATGAGCAGATCCGCGTGGTTCGTGAGGGTCAACTCCGCATCATGTTTACCCCTGAATTAAAGGTAAAAGTCACCACTGTTACATTATTGTCCCCATATTCAAGCGTGACACTGATCATCTATGCTATTCATTTTAGATATTATCTTGGGAATTTTGTGCAAGACGCCACGAAGAACTCCTTCCTCGTAGGTTGGTTACACCTCAGGTACTTGCTTCTCGAATTTGAATCATATCTTTAGGGTATTGATTGCAACTCAAAGTGGCATCTTGGCATCTGCTTTACAAACTTGATTTTGCTCTCACTTGATTTCCTTTCTCTCCAGGTGAACCGATTGTTGCAGGCTGCACAAAAATGCCAGAGCACGATTTCAGAAGTTGGAAAAGATGGAGTTCCTCAACAAGATTTACAGGCAAACAGTGCCATGTGAGTCGAATCTTTTACTCAATAACACTTCTCGTTTCTTTTTCTCAGCTTCGTTCATCTATATCTATTGATACAGGATTGTGACAGCTGGTCGTCAGCTTGCTAAGAGTTTGGAGTTGCCGTCACTAAACGATTTAGGATTCCCGAAAAGATACGTGCGGTTTCTACAGGTATCTATCTATTTATCTACATCTTCTCCATTCCATCAGTCTATCTCATCATAGCTCATCTCTGTCTCTGCTTTTAATCAGATAGCTGACGTCGTGAATAGCATGAAGGACCTAATTGATTTCTGCAGAGTACAAAATGTTGGCCCCATTGGTAACATCTCTATATCCTTCTCTTCTCATTTCCTCACTCCTCTCATGGATTCTTTTACCATGCGGTTCTGAACAGTAGTACTAGGAAAGGATTTCATTGTTGCTCTCTGTCCTACTTATTTACTTGCGTTGTAACGAGTTTATTTAGACTTGACATTCGTGCGGGAAATCTCAATTTTGCAGATGGCTTGAAAAACTTTCCGAAGCGTACTTCAGAACCGCCCAAGCCTCGGATGCAAGAGGTTGATACAAAGCTGAATATTCGAGATATGCTTACTGATCACAGCTCACTCAACAAACTAATGGCGTTACGTCCTAGCGGTTTAAACTCGAACAACAATGACCAACTCATGGGAGGTCGAGGAGCTTTGAGCGGCCCAGCCACTTTAGCCAACTACCAAAACATTCTTATGAAACAGAACTCGATGAACTCAGCCCACAATAGTCTGATTGTGAAACGAGAGCCGTCGACACCAAATCTTGGGTCTTCGAGTTTTTCGCAGAGCCCACCACCGTCACAAATGACGAACCATTTGATGACAAGCGCTACTAACGGCTTACAGCGAAACCAATCTTTGCCAGCATTACAACAAGTGAAGGTTCAACAACAGTCGCCTTCCATGCAAAGTGGCGATGGCGTTGGTTTTGTGCATCCTTCGGCTACGAATGGAAATGGGAATAGCATTGTTGGTCAGATACCTCCGAGCAGAAGCAGCTGTTCTAAATCGTATTCGAACACCGAGTCGACAGCTGTATTCAACCAGAAAGCAACAGAGGAGTCTCTCAACGATGATTGCGTTTTGCAGTTTATGGATGATTCGTTCTTTAATACCGACCTTCTTGGGGAAATGGGGATGATGTGAACTTCGGCCTGAAGGTGTGAGCGGGGAGCGAAACGGAGAATGTGTATTAAATTTTTTTATCTTGGTTAACAACAGTTCCTTTTCCGTTCATTCACTCTTGTTTTTCTTGGATGAACTCTGTATCTGTTACTAGGTTTCCTTGCAAGGGTAATTTTATGATTTATGTATTCTTCTTCAGCATTAATATGAAAAACATAGATCATCATCGTCATCAACAAGTCAACAGAATAACATCTCAAGATTCATCTCCTAAAAGCCCAGCGTCCAGATCTCCAATACTGCAAATTACGACACATATTGCTCATTAGTCATTGGTTCGAATTCGAGAGTAATAAAACAATAAAGATTAATATTTCGGGAAAAAGGATGAATTTTTATGATGAATAATACTATTCGCAGTCTGTCTCAGGGTCGATGGTGAACCCGAGCGAAACCCCACAAAATCCCGGCACGGTGGCGATGGCGGTGGCGTTGCTACTGTAAGCGGCGACTAAGTCCATCACACAGCGGCAAACATCACGGCGATTCTCGCCGGAATCCGCCAGATTGTTCAAGCTCGCCATAGCCACGCAGCACGGCGACCCGGGTAACGGGTCGGGCGACCCGTGGGTCACGAAGCTGGAGCAGGCCGAGATTAGAGCCGTCACCGTGCCGCAGTCAATCGCAGAAGAAACTGCAGTCCACAAAATTACGTTCACCGCTACGAATAACGTGGACGAAGCCCAAAGATGGCTTCTTTTTGCCATTTGCCGAGTATATTTGTCTTTCTTTATTTCTCTTGGATTGTACAGTGTTTGCGTTATTCATCATTTCATATAAAAGGAGAGAATTTGAATAATTTGGTGAACAATGCAAGGCGTGTGTAGCTCTATCTTTTCTTTCCATCACGGTTTCGTGATCTTCTCTTCTCATTGAGAAACGGGCGGGCCATATTTCGGGCCATGAATTTCCTCTCTTTTTTTTTTACCTAAACGCTTGATTCGTTTGATAGATTATATCTATTACAAAGGCGGATATGTACAAGGTTTCATGTTAGGCTTGACTTCAAGTTACCTGCATTTCTTGCACCATATCATCACTAGAATATCAATATGTAGTGCCCTCAAAGTCACTGTCATAAAAAATAATGTTACGCAGAGAGCATGGTTACAGAACAAACCCTCCTCAAAGAAGGTTTATGAAGATTAAAAAAAAAATCTAATCTAAGAAATGTATAGAGTTCCACGGCGATACATAGCCAAGATTGCTGTATTAAGCACAGCCCAGACAAAGACGACCCACCACGCCATGAACAAAGCAACATCTCTTGACAGTGTAACAGAAAACAGAGAAGTACAGTCCAGTCGAGACAAGGCGAGGAGGAGAAGCACCATGGTTGAGGGGAAGAAGATTTGAATGGCCACTAAGCATAAGTAGTGATTGTGAAGAAAGACCTTCGCCCTGCTATAGTCCAAATCTGGGATTTTGCTGGCGTGTAGCCTCTGATACCAGCTCAGCACAGCTTCGTTCAAGAACATTTGTACGTTTGGTCGAATCGCCAAGAATTGGACAATCCCAGTTGCTAAAAGACACCAAAGCCTGAAACTCTCGAAGTTCGATCTCGACATACCGATATGGCCCGCCAATTCGACCACCCCTTGTTTAGCATTTTTCGTAAAAAGGAATTCTTCGAATGGCTTAATCCAAAGCAAAGAAGTGAACGTGACAATCAAATAGTTAGCGTAAAGGATCATTCTTGAGAACCATCCACATGAAATAATCGATAGGTTACAGCGAATCTGATCTGTACCAAGCCAGAAAGCGCGAGCATTCCTCAATGCTGGGATGTAAAGAACGCCAACGAGAAATCCCATGTAAGCAGCAATGAGAAACCTGCCGAAACCATCCAACGATTCGAATTCGAAAGCAAAGAAGCCTTTTGGGAGGATCTCAAGGACAACAGCTGATCCGAATAGAAAGCCAAGAAAGGCCAACACAAAGCTCAGCAGCCTCTCAGTCTTCTTCGAGGCAGACCTCTCAGAACAAACCTTCACAATTAAAAACGACAATCTGCAAAAACCGACTAAGCCCAACAGCAAAGGGATCACAGTCCCATTCTTCACAAATCCAGCGTCAGCGTCAACATTCAAGAATCTATGAAGCAACAGAGAGGACAAGGCAGCGATACAGAAATTGAAAGCGCCGTAGAACTCTTTGAAATAAATTCTAGATTGCAAGTGACCTTCATCGAGCTTGAGCCTGAAGATCTGAGCCTTACTCTCATCAAAATCGGATCTTTCCTTGGATTTCTTTCTGGGCTTTGGCTGATCGTCTCCGTTCGCGCCTGGCCGCCTGATCGCAGCTCTGACCCCCGATGTGTTGGCGTTAGGGCTGACGTCATCGGGGTGGATGTACGTGTGGAGGCTGTGGAGATACAAAGATGGGATTTTTACGAAATTGAAGAGTAATGTGAGCAGTATTGTGGTCGATGCGTGGATTATGAGATTGTTCGTGGACAGAAACAGTGATGTTAGTGAGGACATAGCAAAGGCAACGAACTTAAGGATGTTAGATGTGATTTATGTGACTTGGGTAGGTATTGGTTATATACAAGTGACGATGAGATCTCCCATTTCTGGTGGAGCTTTACATTTTATTTTCCTACTTTTTTTTTCTCTTTTCCTTTTTTGGACATTGGGCACAGTATCATTTACGAGTTTGTGGTTGAGAAATTTAATGGGAAAAAGCACAAGAAAATAACATACATATGTTTTCTGCAGTAAATACTAGGTTGAAAATTCCAGAAGTAAAGCCTCAGTTACTTAGACAAAACGATTAGAAAGGGTATCCATTAGGAGTTAGGACAACAACAAAAGCATGTACTGAATGAGAGAACTCCATACAGATAAACAAAGACCTTAAGATCCATTTCCAAGCTGTGAGGGTTTCGTAATGTCAATGTCTCTAACACCAGCAGTAATCGATGATGACGAACCTTCTTTATCTCCTTTGTCTTCTATCTCCCCTTCAGATTCATCCTCAAGTACTGACCCCTTCCTCCGAAGTTCTTTAATTTTAATAAACTCGTCGTAATGGGCTTTTCTATGCTCCCTAAAGCTTCTGCGTCGCTCAGAATCAGTACCTAATGCATTTATCAAATCGTAGGTGTGCTAAACCTTGAGACGTTTCACGCATTATAAAAGAAAGGGACACTTAATCAAAATGAGACCTTCATCTTCATCCATTGCATCATCTGCTTCATCTTCAGATGTGGTCCAGCCCGAGTGTTGACCGCCAGCTTTACTCGAGGAACCTACGTCATTCAGCGCTGAACGTACAGCTTCTGCGTGGATTGCATCGTCGAAACCATCCTGAAAGTTTTTACCTTTGGCCATGGAAAACGTTGAATCTACAGGTCATAATCAGCAAGTTGAGCACAAACAACAGAGAAATGGATATCAAGCAATGAAATGAAATGAAAACAAGCTAACAAAAGATTAGACCATCATCATCTTCTTCGTCATCAACCATGGGATGGTATGGCGTCTTTGGTTCGGTTATTTTTTGCCTTACGGGTTTGTTTTTCTCAATCTCCCCAATATTAGCTTCATCCCAGCGAACGCGAGACCTGGCAAGCAATACGCATAATGTTGAAGATTGGGCATAAGCTAATGTCAACGACATGGATACTTCGTCTTATATCTAGTTTTTACATTTTGAAAATCGTTCACCGAACGTATCCTCCAAAGACACCCACTCTGAACAGAGGATCAATCGATATGCCCCCTCAGCACAGCACAAAAAGGGACTCAGAATTCACATTCAGCAAAACTGGAAATTCCAGAATAACACCACAAAATAGATAAATCAAACACTTGTAATCGATCAAAACTCGAATCACTTGAGCCCTAATTTAATTCGATGGGAACCCAAACCATTTATTCGATTAAAAGAAAAAGAAGACGAAACTGCGAGATAGGAAATCAATCGGGAAACAGAGAAAAGAGCTTCCATACATTCCAATTCTTCAATTTCTATGCCCTCCCGATGGCTTCCTCCGAAAATTGTTGAGCGTGATGCGTCGAGAACAGCCTTCTTATTAGATTCATTCATTCTTCTCGGGATTAAATTTATAAACTGAGCCCCGCACAAGCATGAAATTACGAATAAACCAAAATTGACGATGTGAACCTTCGCAATACTACCCTCAACTTTATTAATATTTTCACTTCGAACCTTACAACACAAATCTTAACAAATTGCATCCCTCGAACATATATATGTACGCAAAATATAAAGGTATAATTACGTGTCAGGCCCAAAAATATGTTTTAAGTTAGGTTTCAGGACCGTGTCATAAATTCTTTTGGATTAAGGACCCGATTTGTATGAAATTTAGAGATAAGGACTCAGTGTTATACAGTGTATATGAACTGGTATCGGACGATAGCTTGTGTTATTTCAGAGCACAGAAGTGGTGCTGCATAACAATGAAGCGGTAATGCGAAACAATAAAGTGGTACTGCAGAACGATGAATTGGTACTGTGGAACCATGAAGTGGTACTGCAGGTCCACGAAGTGTAACTACATGTCCATGAAGTGGTACTGGAAAACACTTAAGTGCATCGGATCCTAAACCCTAATAATTTTCTGCATGGTCCTTAAATCTAAATGAAACTAACTGGGTCCTGAACTTTAAAAGGCTCCAAAATCAATACATGGCAAGTAAAAACTGCCTCTTTTTTTTTCTATAAATCTTCTGACGACTTGATAGAAGTTCAATAAACTGATCCTCCAACACTTTGATTTTTTGTTTCTAACATCAGTTGAAGAAAGGATGGGCCCTTCAAAAGAAAAAAGAATCAACTCCAAGAAAAGCATAGTTTGTCCCCATCCCATGCCTGCAACTCGTGGGCTTGTGGAGGCAAACTAGGATAATTATACATGCGATGGTGTTTCAGTGACAAAGGGAAGAATCAGAATTAGGAGTATATTACCTTTCTTCAAGAGCTTCATTTCATTATTATTATTACACAATACAAATGTCCAATCCTAGACGTACATAGATTGAAAAACTCGGATATGCAATACAACAGAGTGTGAAAAAGCTCCCCATTCGGGCTCTCAAAGCCTTTCTCTCAACCAAGAAGTCACTCGTTCTTCTCAGCCTCGCCAGAATGAGCATTCACTTGTTCGCTTTCCTTCGATTGTTCGACGTTGTCATAAGAACCATTGCTTTGAGGAGCAGTTGCTTCTTCTTCTTCTTGCCCGTCAACTGCACGATCATTTACTTGCTCGGGTTTCTTGAGGGTTCCAACCTTAACGTATTTGCTCATAAACTTGTATTCCCAGTCTCGTAAGGCATCGAGCTCGAACATGCCCAGCCCAGTGAGATCGCCGTTCAAATCTTTCTCATCGAAGGACATCTTTGCAAGTGCTCGGCTAGCATCTTTTCCAGCGAATAGTGCATAAGGCCCGCCCGGCCCATAGAACATTCTGTGAAAAGATAGCCCAGAAAATCAAATTACAACAGCCACGATGAAAAGAAGTGAAGCCTATAAGTAGACATGATTCGTTGACAAGAATAAATCAGATTACTACGTATAATCCCCAAACGATCACCATAAAGATCAAGACTTTATCTTGTCACAGCGGATATTATAGGAATATACTGAACTAGAAAGAAACATGTCGGCAAAAAACATAGCAGTAAATACGATTCTTTGATGAAGACAATATTATAAGATGATAGACTGTAAGTATAAGATAGCCAGCCCTAAAGGGCTCAACTCAATCCACCAAGAAATTCAAAATTGAAGCTACAAAACCCTCAATTACACCAAGCCCAGATACTAAATCAGTTCCAAGAAGAAGAAAAAAGATTTATTTTTTTGTTACCTGCTCTGGGACACATCGTAGATCTGACCCTTGATTGCCATGAGGAGAGGCTTCTTTTCGTCGGTGCCGTCGTACTGTTTCAGCTCCTCGTCTGTTGGAAAATCAAGCTAGAGATCAGCAGTCTTCGAGAGCTCCCAGCAATCAGAAAGAACAAAAACAGAGTTACGTCACGGTCTGTGACCACAAGGGTCACGGCCGTGACCTAGATGAGATGAGCCGCTGTCCCAAGTCACGGCCTGTGACTTCAGGCGTCACGGCCGTGACATCGAAGAGCTGAGCTGCTGTCCCAAGTCACGGCTTGTGACCTCAGGCGTCACGGCCGTGACATCGAAGAGCTGAGCCCACTGTCCCAAGTCACGGGTTGTTGAAGTATTCACCACGGCCGTGACATCAACGAAGGATCATGCCACTTAAGAAATCGTCTGGACTAGCAGCGTTTTTCCCCTACTGAAGCTGTTGAAATTGGCGCGAGTATAAGAAGATGAAAGTTGTGGTTTTACGATTAATTTTTTCAATTCCTCTCTGTAAATTTCGGTGTGTGTTCTTGAGTGCGAAGAACACTGTCTCGCTTGTAAAAGAGCCGATCAATAGAGTGAATTCACTCCGTGGATGTAGGATAATTCATATCCGAACCACGTTAATTCTGCGTCTTTCAATTTCCAAACTTGTTATGGTATCAGAGCTTTACACAATCACTGTAATCAGCTGCGATTTGTTCATCAATTAGGGCGAAATTCATGGAAGATAGTACGGCATCAGTACCGCCTTCAACTACGGTGCCACCCACATTCTCAGCGCCAACAGCAAGTGGGTCAGCCATTTCTTCTTTCCTCAGTAATCCTCTCTTCTTGAACGCTGGTGATGCATCGGGCCAATTGCTAGTTCATGAACAGCTAAAAGGAGACAATTATGCCACATGGAGCAGGGCGATGTTAATAGCGTTGGCGGGAAGGAATAAGGAAGGATTCGTCAACGGGGATCTTGTGTTGGCAGCCAACTCAGATCAAGAAACAGTCAATGCCTGGAAAAGAAACAATAACGTCGTAATTTCATGGATTCTTAATTCGGTGTCGAAGGAAATATCGGCGAGTATTCTTTACAGTTCCACAGCAAGGGACGTGTGGGTGGATCTCCAAGAGCGGTTCGGGCAAACAAATAGGCCCAGAATCTTTCAAATCAAAAGGGAATTAATGAATCTTGCACAAGGATCCCTTGGAATAGCTGCATACTTCACCAGATTGAAGTCCATCTGGGATGAATTGACGAGCTACAAACCCATTCATCAGTGTACATGTGGTGGGCAGAATGAGTTGAGGGCTTACCAGAATGAGGAATACGTTATGATGTTCCTAATGGGGCTCAATGAGTCCTATGCCCAAATTAGAGGACACATTCTTCTAATGGACCCTCTACCTTCGATAAACAAGGTGTTTTCCTTGCTAGTGCAAGAAGAAAGGCAGAGATCTATGGTGTCTGCCCCTGCTCGATTCGGTGAAGAGCTCTCAAGTGGAATGGCTATGTTCTCAGCTAGGGGAGATCAGGATATGACCAAGAAGGCTTATACTTCCTCAAGAAAGGACTCTAACAGACCAATGTGCACCCATTGTGGGAAAAAGGGGCATACAAAAGAGACTTGTTATCAAATACATGGGTTTCCCCCAGGATTTAGGCAGAATGCCAGGTTCAAGAATTCGAGAGTTAACCAAGCATCAGTGGAGACTATGTATAAGGGAGGACAGCAGAGCCAAATCACAGCCTCACCAACATCAGCAGAAGATGCTATGATTCATCTGCAACTCACCTCGTTTCAGTTGCAAAGTTTGAAGGACTTGCTGAATCAGCAGAGTGCAAATTCTCAGCAAACCAGCACAGACTTGACTCAGGCAAATGAGAAAACGACAGGTATCTGCTTTACCCTTAACTTGCCTGAGATAAAAGATTCCAAGTACTGGTTAGTTGACTCAGGAGCAAGCAGGCATGTTTGTGGAAATGTAGAATTATTACATACACTACATGAGGTACCAGGTACAAAGGTTATTCTACCAGATAACTCAGTTATAAAGGTTAACAAGGCAGGAAGTATTAGATTGAATCAATACATAGAACTAACTGATGTCCTTTATGTCCCACAGTTCCACTTCAATTTGATTTCAGTTAGTTCCTTGGCTAATACCAATGCTTGCAAGTTTGTCTTCGAGACTAATGCCTTCTATATACAGGACCCTTCGCACCAAGTGATTGGCAGGGGTGATCAAATAGCCGGATTATATCTGTTCCAGTCAGACACTACATCTAATTCTGTTCCTGATTTTACTGATTTTTCTAGTTCTACTTCAAAATCTGTTTTTCTAAATAAGTTGTCTAGTGATCTGTGGCATAGAAGATTAGGACATCCTTCAAATAAAGTGTTGAATGTATTGAAAACTTCTCTGAAACACGTTGATCACAATCCCCACTCCTTTTGCAAAATATGTCCTGTGGCCAAACAAAGAAGGAATGTGTTTCCAAATGATAGAAAAACTTCGTGCACCATGTTTGACCTCATACACTGTGATGTATGGGGTCCTTTCCATACACCTTCACATTTGAAACACCGTTTCTTTGTGACCATTGTAGATGATTTCTCGAGATATACTTGGGTTTTTATGATCAAAAATAAATCTGAAGTAGGTTCAGTTATTCCTTTCTTTTTGGCCTTAGTAGAAACTCAGTTTGAGCGTAAAGTTAAAACCATAAGAACAGATAATGCTAAGGAGTTTAGTTTGTCTGATCTGTATAAGCATAAGGGGATTGTGCATCATCTATCGTGTGTACATACTCCTCAACAAAATTCTGTGGTAGAGCGGAAACATCAACATTTATTAAATGTAGCTCGGGGCTTATATTTCCAGTCACACATTCCACTAGAATACTGGTCAGAGTGTGTGCTGACAGCAGCATACCTCATTAATCGGACACCCTCTACCAGTTTAGGAGATAGAACCCCTTACCAGCTCTTATTTCAAAAACCAGTTGAGTATGCTTCCCTTCGAGTATTTGGTTGCTTGTGTTTCTGTTCTACTATTAGTGCAGGAAGGACGAAGTTTGACCCACGAGCAAAGGAGTGTGCTTTCATTGGTTATCCAAATGGAGTGAAAGGCTATAAGCTTCTTGACCTGACCACAAGAGAAGTCATCATCTCTAGGGATGTTATGTTTGTTGAAACTGAGTTTCCCTTCAAAAGGCTAGACCTCACTCAGGACCCCTTGGACCCTTTTTCTTCACTTGTGTTACCCAGACCATACTGCATGGATCAAACTCTTGGCAATGGAGACAGGCCACGAAGCACAACCTTCCCAGATAGTTTAGAGCAAGCTACTGCTGCCTCCAGTGAAGACTTTTCTTTGCCTAATCAGGAAGCAGCAGACCTGCAAGAAGAGCAATTGCCTGTGCCCAATCATACTACTGCTGAAACATCATATGATTCCTTGGACGAAGAACAAGGCCAACAACGAGAGCAGAGTACACTTAGGAGATCAGTGAGACAACCAAAGAGACCTCAATATCTGGAGGACTTTCATTGCCACAGTCTGAGAGACAGGAAGGTTCTCTACCCAATCTCAGATGTACTCACATATCAGAATTTTTCACCCCATTTTCAGGCATTCATCAATGCTGTTAGTTTGGCAGCAGAACCAAAGAACTTCTTTCAAGCCTCCAAGTCAACCAAATGGCTGTCAGCCATGAATGAAGAGCTACAGGCACTTGAAGAGAATGCCACTTGGTCCATCGTGCCCCTCCCAGCTGGGAAGAAACCAATAGGTAATCGTTGGGTTTATAAGCTGAAGTTCAATGCTAATGGGGCCATTGATAAACATAAAGCTAGATTGGTAGCTAAAGGGTATGATCAGCGAGAGGGGGTAGATTACATCGATACTTTTGCCCCCGTAGCTAAGCCCAACACCATCAAAATAATCTTATCTATAGCAGCCAAGCTAAGATGGAATATTGTGCAAATGGATGTCAATAATGCCTTCTTAAACGGGGAACTCACCGAGGAGGTCTATATGGATCTACCACAAGGTTTCTCCAAGAAATACCAGAAAGGTGAATCGGGAAAATTAGTCTGCAAACTGCATAAGTCCTTGTATGGCCTTAAACAAGCCTCAAGACAATGGAACAAGAAGTTTACAGAGGCTGTGAAGAGCTTTGGCTTTATACAAACCCACTCTGATCATACATTATTTTTAAAGGGAAAAGGGGACCAGCTTGTGATTCTTTTGGTTTACGTGGATGATATAATCTTGGCAGGGCCTTCAGACAAACAGATTCAGCTGACGAAAGACTTCCTGCAACACTGTTTTAAGGTGAAGGACTTAGGGGAGCTTAGGTTCTTTCTTGGAATAGAAGTGGCTAGAAGTGAAGCTGGTATTTATCTATCTCAAAGGCAGTACACTTTGCAATTACTTGAAGATACAGGGTACATAAACTCAAGGCCATTATCCACACCTATGAATGCAAGTCAGAAAATTGGGGCAGAAGAAGGTGACTTGCTCTCAGAACCTTTCCATTACAGAAGGTTAGTTGGGAGACTCTTGTATCTAACCTTCACAAGGCCTGACATAGCCTATGCAGTGCATAAACTCAGTCAGTTTATGACAGCTCCACGGACAAGTCATCTAATGGCAGTGCACCATTTGCTGCGGTACCTGAAGGGAACACCTGGGCAAGGTCTGCTCATGTCCTCAGATCATGATACCACACTTAAGGCTTTTTCTGACGCTGATTGGGCAGCGTGCAGAGATACCAGGAAATCCGTAACTGGTTACTGCACTTTCTTGGGCAATTCTCTCATTACTTGGAAGGCGAAGAAGCAGGCGACGGTGTCAAGATCTTCTACAGAAGCAGAATATAGAGCATTGGGAGCAGTAGTATCAGAAGTCCTTTGGATCAAGCATTTGCTGGCCGAGCTAAATCTGGGAATTTCACAAGTCCCAGTCATATATTGTGACAATCTCTCAGCGCTCAAACTAGCCTCGAACCCCAAGTTCCATGAGAGGTCGAAGCACATAGAAATCGATTGCCACTTCATAAGGCATCATGTCCTTAATGGATCAATCAAACTGCTCCCTGTCCGCACTGACTTCCAGCTAGCCGATATGTTTACCAAGGCGCTTACGGGACCACAGTTGCAACACCTCTTGCTCAAGATGTCAGTCCCAAATTTGTGCCGTCCATCTTGCGGGGGGATGTTGGAAAATCAAGCTAGAGATCAGCAGTCTTCGAGAGCTCCCAGCAATCAGAAAGAACAAAAACAGAGTTACGTCACGGTCTGTGACCACAAGGGTCACGGCCGTGACCTAGATGAGATGAGCCGCTGTCCCAAGTCACGGCCTGTGACTTCAGGCGTCACGGCCGTGACATCGAAGAGCTGAGCTGCTGTCCCAAGTCACGGCTTGTGACCTCAGGCGTCACGGCCGTGACATCGAAGAGCTGAGCCCACTGTCCCAAGTCACGGGTTGTTGAAGTATTCACCACGGCCGTGACATCAACGAAGGATCATGCCACTTAAGAAATCGTCTGGACTAGCAGCGTTTTTCCCCTACTGAAGCTGTTGAAATTGGCGCGAGTATAAGAAGATGAAAGTTGTGGTTTTACGATTAATTTTTTCAATTCCTCTCTGTAAATTTCGGTGTGTGTTCTTGAGTGCGAAGAACACTGTCTCGCTTGTAAAAGAGCCGATCAATAGAGTGAATTCACTCCGTGGATGTAGGATAATTCATATCCGAACCACGTTAATTCTGCGTCTTTCAATTTCCAAACTTGTTATCGTCGGTTATCTCGCCGAGCTGAACTGGCGGCGGCAAAGGCTCCACTTCTTCTTCTTGTACGGGCCTGTGCTGTGCTTGTCTATCATCGGATGATCCGAACAAGTCCGAAACCACGTATTAAAGGGCAAGTGCTACTGCAATAACGGTGAAGAAAGTAGCTGGAGATAGCCCGGTGTATGCTGTGATCGATTCCTTCACAGATTCCCATATTTGGACATCCATAGCTTTTGAGAGAGAGAGAGAGAGAGAGAGAGAGAGAGGACGGTGGGTGGGGGTGGGTGTCAACTTGGACACAGCCTTGTTGCTTTTATAATTATTTTTATTTATTATTTCTACTATCGTTTTGTTTAGGGGCAATTTTCATGCAGGGCTTGTTAAGAAGTTTCATTTAGAATCGGTTTGTCAGGAAATAATTTAATTTTACGGACCGATTACTACATTGCCACTTCATTGATCTGATAACAATATGTTGAAATTTCGTAATACAAAGCGATCATTCGGTACCTGTTAAGGATCATATGATACCACTTCATTTATGCAGTACCACGTCATAGTTCTGAAATAACAATATGTTGAAAGTTTGTAATACAAAACGATCATTCTATATCCGTTCATATAATTTTTATACCACTTTTTTTAGTTAGGTCCTTATCTCTGAAATTTACAGAAATTGGATTACTTTGAACTAAAGTTTTTTTCTGACAGGAGCTAAATCTTAAATTAAACTTCCGTCGGGGCCTGAATTGAAATTAACCATTTCGTTTATTGAAGTAATAATAATGTTTAAACTTAATTGATATAGAGTTACAGATTGGCAATAGCCAATTTAGGAGTTTGGACGGTTTTTTAATTAGAGTTTGGACTGTTGGTTATAATATAGACTTTAGACCGTTTAGTTATTACGATACGAAGCCGCCCATGTTAGACTTTAGACCGAGAAAAAAACAATTAATTCCGAGGAGATATTTGTTGACGATGTTTATAAATTATAATCTCGCGACTTTGTCTATTATTATATTTTATCTCTCAATGAATTTTTGTATATCTAATAATTATTCCAGTGATTTTTGCTAACATTTCTCTTGTTGGTGGGCGGAGTTGAAGAGTATTTTTTGTATCCAACAATGCAATATAGCCCAAGCACCAATGGTTGAACAAAGCAATTTCGCAACTAAAAGTTTTTATTATTATAAAAATGAATCAAAATTGCATGAATCATGATTTATGAGCGTGAATCATGATTTAATATATTAATTTCCTACCAGAGCAGATATTATAACAATTAACAAGCAAGCTCATCTTCCTTCCTCTTACATTTCCACGCCTTACACAATTCATTTATTTTCAAAACGAGGAGAAATACAGAGGGGTAGCAGAGCATTCCAAAAAATATGGCACCACGTGGAACATGTCGCATGAAAAACGAGGAAGACTAATCTTGTCTTAGTGTATTTCTTCTCCTTCCTAGAACTAAGTCCTCAGACTTGCTCTGTTTTTCTCTGTCTTCAGTTTTTACTGGTAAGCAAATACCATCTCTCTCTCTCTCTCTCTCTCTCTCTCTCTCTCTCTCTCTCTCTCTCTCTCTCTCTCTCTCTCTCTCTCTCTCTCTCTCTCTCTCTCTCTCTCTCTCTCCAATTACTATATGCTGTTAACCACTTGTACCAGATTTAGGTTGGAATTGATTGAGAAGTAGGGCTTAGCTAGGTATGTAGAGAGACCGATGATGGCTTCATCATATAAATGTTGTAGTTAAAACCAGTCCTCTTCGTACGTCGTTTACGCTTTTGAGATTTTCCCACTAGATATGTATGCTAGAGACTTAATCGCTAATCAAGAAACCACGAGAAAAAAACGGCTGTAATTGAAAAGCACTGAATGAGGTTGTGTGTACTAATAGACTCTCATTTGCCTTTTAAGGTGCGTGAATTAAAGACCCTTCACTTGCTTGATCTTTAGGACAACTTTGGGCGTATCGAGCTAGGCTTTTGAAGTCTTTGCCTCCGTTTGAATGCTCTGTTTATTGCAGAGTTATGGGGAAAAGGAGAGAAAAGGAGGTGAAAGGAAGAAAGGCTTGCTGCGACAAAGAAGCAGGATTAAGAAGAGGGCCATGGAGCCTTGAAGAGGACAAGGTTCTCATCGATTTCATTACCAAAAATGGCCATGTCACTTGGAGAAATCTACCTAAGCGTGCAGGTCAGCCTCTCATTACACTAATAATAATCTTGGCTGGCCGTGAGGAAGATCCGTTCTGTTCTGTTCTGCTCTGTTATGCTCTGTTCTTACATGTAGTACTACTTGATAAAACGCAGGTCTTCAACGATGTGGGAAAAGCTGTCGACTTCGATGGGTTAACTACCTCCAACCTGGGATCAAGCGCGAACCCTTCAGCCCAGAAGAAGAGAACACAATCATTCACCTTCACGGAACACTCGGAAACAAGTAACTTAACCAAGCCAGCAACTGAAGTTAGTTTAGTTGATCGATCTCCTTTTTTGCTGGTCATAATTTCCTTGCCTTGCAGATGGGCGGCTATGGCGTCTCTCTTGCCGGGGAGGACAGACAACGACATAAAGAACTTTTGGAACACGAATTTGAAGAAGAGGCTGGAAAAGACCGACGATGATTGTGCTTCGAATAATAACGTCGTTGGTCTTGAAAAGGCCAAGTCTAACATGTCAGACGATGTCATAGAATCACAGACTTCATCGTCTTCGTCCACCTCAGCGCAGGTGAAGTTGTTTGAATGGATCGAGACAGAGAACGGTGAAGCTTTCAACTGTAAGAACGAAGCAGAAGTGTTAGTTGCAGTTTGTGATGATTTGAAGAGTGATGAATTAGACGACGATGGTGATGTTGATGATTCTGGGAATGATGATGAGATTATGGAGATGTTGCTGGATTTTCCCGAAGAAAGCGTCGGTGTGGGATTCTTGCAAGGGACAGATTAGATTGATGGTGGGTGGAATCACCACTTCAACACCCACATAGCCTAGCTAGATTATTACCTTGTTTTTCTTCTTCGTCTTCTTTAAGGATGTGTATGGTGGCATTTTCCTGGTTTTCTGTAATAATGAAATTCAGTACCTCAGAGTAGGGTTGCAAACGAACCGAATCGAATCGAATATCATAATATTCAATTTGTATTCGTTAATTTTCTAAAGTATTCGTATTCGATTCGATTCGTATTCGAATACTAAAAATCGATTCGATTCGATTCGTTAACGATATTCGAATATATTCGCGAATATTCGAATATTCGAATATTCGAAAGAAAATTTCAGTTTTCCCCCACAAACCTGTTAGAATTACAAAATAGTTCCGAAAAATTACAAAATCTGATAAACAACTCCACGTTCAATTTGTGAAGAAAAACTAACGAGGGAACTACTTAATACACAATGTTTCTTTCTTAGCTTGCTTTCGATCATCACGCTTGTAATACTACATCAACTTGTTCTTCTTCCACCTGTAGACAATAAGAAGGTAATTCACTGTCATAATCATGAAAACACAATAAAAAAATAAGAAGAATGAACTTACATATGTCACAATGGGTTTATTGATTCCATGAAGTTGTCGAACAGTGCTCCACATATCAAGACTTGTACCATATCGGATGATAACCTAGAACGGTAAGGATCTAAAACTCGTGTCCCAGCACTAAATGTAGCCTCTGATGCCACTGTGCTAACAAGAATAGCTAAAACATCACGAGCCAATTTCGACAATACTTTAAATTTCAATTCTTGAGATTTCCACCATGTCAATGCATCGAAGTTAGTTGTATCCCCATCTTTGCCCCTAAACACCCCTTCCTCTAAGTAAATATCTAGCTCCGACTTACTAGGGCCATCAACTTCGACAGTGCTCAAATATATAATTTGGATCTAATATTTTATATGTGTCATAATACTTTATTTGGGCTTACAAGTACATATATAATATATTATATTATTTAAATATATATTACATTAAACGAATCGAATATTCGTTAATTTTTCGAATCGAATACAGACATATTCTTATTCGTATTCAAAATTAATCGAATCAGAAAAAGTATTTGTATTCGTATTCGTATTCGTTTATTTCGAATTCGAATCTTAAGTTTCGAATCGAATCTCGAACCGAACCAAAAATATTCGGTTCATTTGCAACCCTACCTCAGAGAAGAAAAAAAAAATCATGTTTTGTGATCTTTCTTTCCAATTCCAAGACGTGTAGTAGTATAGTAATCAAGCTAATCGCCGGGCCTATATTAGCCCATTTTCGTATGGGCCGGCCCATTCAAAAGAGTATCGATCGATCGAACAGTAGTATTGATGATTATATGTAATTTCTTCGAAGCTGTGAACTTCATCTTCTGTCCTTACTTGAAGAAGAGTCAAAGAGAAGACTCCCAAGCGAATTGTCGCTGGTCAACTCACTCTCCATAAAAATCACCAATGATCGCAGCGGTACACAAGAGTTAACAATATAACTATAATCATAATAATAATAAAAGGAATTGGCTTGCTTGTACGATAAATAAAGATCTCTCCAAGACTATCTCGTTTCATTCATTTATTTTTTTTTTTTTCGTTTGAGAAGCAAATACTATGGGTCTTTACGCATAATATATCCATTTGAAAAAAAATTAGTGATTAGTACCATGTGAGATATTTTTTTATATAGGTACCTAGTAGAATAATTTTTTTGCAAATAGGTACTCGATCCGCCGCAGGTACGCCATATAGCAAATTTAGGTACCCTATGTCAACGTATTGTGGTACGTCATACGTTGAGAAAATGGTACGTCATATTAGCAGATTTAGGTACGCCATCTGTAACACATAAGGTACGCCGTATAAACACATTTAGGTACCCTTAACAACGTGTTATGGTACGCCATACACACACAGGAAGGTACGACGTGACTGAAGAAACAAGTAAACATTAAATCGGGTACCTATCTGTAAAACATTTCTGACATGAGTACCTATCTGTAAAAATTTTATTCAAGCAGGTAATGTGTAGATATCACTACTAATTTTTCATAATATATATATATATATATATATATATATTACTTACGTAAAATAATAAAGAAAGTCAAATAGTAACTTCGTTGATACTACTCTACTCACAAGAGCGAACCTCCTCGTACCTCGTACAATGAGCAATAAAATCTTTAACAAAACTCCCATCTATTACATAACCAAACAAAGCCCCTCACAGAGATATATAACCATTTCGGTTTCCTTCATTAAACACATCTCACAGCTTAATAATTAATTAAGTACAGCTCATCGTCTTCCTCCGTCTGAGATATTATCAGTGTATTCGGAGGAGATTCATCGAAGCCGTCCATTTGAAAAAAAGGCATGGATACAATCCGACGGCCATTATTACTGAGGTCATCATCCATGGCGGCCCTCCTCCTTGCCGCGTTCGTCCTCGGCGCGTTGCTGTGCACGCGCTACCTCGACTCTTCTGAATATGCTGTAAGCCATTCACAACACTCCCAAAATATATCATTTCCGTTCTTCAACTGATTGATTCCCTGGAGATTTGTATCTCAATTGGTTGACAACGAATAGAGCAAAACAATTATATTCCAAATCTTATGCATGTGCTTCTACCTGTGGATTTTCATTGGAACCCACGCTAAAGTTTGCTTTTTCTTCTTCTTCTTCTTCTTCTTCTTCTTCTTCTTCTTCTTCTTCTTCTTCTTCTTCTTCTTCTTCTTCTTCTTCTCTTACAGCTGATAAAACCAGTCCTAAAGGCCACAAAGGCACATGATCATCATCAATACAGACCTGAAACCCTAGAAATGTCACTTATAAACTGCTCCCTCATTGCCAGCAACACGTCTCAAGCTTGCTCTTTCAGCCAATCTGCTGCAAAAGCTCCAATCGAACACAGAGGAATCTTCTCATCATCATCGGCCAAATCAAACCCTACATGTCCCGACTACTTTCACTACATTTACCAAGATCTATCGCCGTGGAGCAAGACTGGGATCGCAGAAGAAACTGTGATGAAGGCAAGGCCCGCGGCTAACTTCAGGCTAGTGATCGTCGAGGGAAAAGCTTACGTGGAAACTTACAAGAAATCGTTTCAGACAAGGGACATGTTTACGCAGTGGGGCATCTTGCAGCTGTTGAGTAGGTACCAAGGAAGAATCCCAGATTTGGACATGATGTTCAACTGCGCGGACCATCCCATCGTCGAGAAAAAGCTTTATACGAACAATAACGATCCTGGGAAATACGTAGTAGTTCCCCCTCCATTGTTTAAATATTGCAGTGATGATCTGAGTTATGATATTGTTTTTCCAGATTGGACTTTCTGGGGATGGTAACAATATACGTTTGATCTTTCCCTCTATCGACTTCAAAATTTGATCTTCGAACACCGTTGATCTATATATACATCTTAAGTTAATAGATTGTGCTCTATAATGAAGGTCTGAAGTTAATATAAAACCATGGAAACAACTGAGTGAGGATATCAAGGAAGGAAATAAGAGGACAAAGTGGGCTGAGAGAGAGCCATATGCTTATTGGAAGGGTAATCCTCATGTTTCACAGACAAGGATGGATTTGCTTACATGTAATGTTTCAGACAAACGAGATTGGAATGCTCGTATATACATTCAGGTAATGATCATTTAACTGTCAGAAAAGGGTGAAAAAAGATCATAAAATAGCTGCTGAGATCAATGAAAATATGGCAAAATAACTTCTACATATTTAGGATTGGATAAAACAACAGAACGAGGGTTTCAAGGAATCAAACTTGGCCAGACAATGCAATCACAAGTACAAAATCTACGTCGAAGGCAATACATGGTCGGTGAGCGAGAAATACATTCTTGCCTGCGACTCACTCGCACTGCTCGTAAACCCTCATTACTACGACTTCTTCACCAGAAGTTTGGTACCTTTGAAGCATTACTGGCCCATCAAAGGCGACGAAAACAAATGCAGGTCGATAAAATACGCCGTGGACTGGGGTAATGGCCATCCACAAGAGGTATGTGTAATAACGCAATGTTCACCTATTTTCTTTTGCATTGTATCTTTTAATGGAATGGACCCATGCATAGGCTGAAGCTATAGGCAAATCTGCGAGCGATTTCGTTCTAAATGAGCTGAAGATGGACTACGTTTACGACTACATGTTTCATCTCATGAGCGAGTACGCCAAGCTCTTGAACTACAAGCCTAAGATCCCAGAAAAGGCGGTCGAGCTTTGCTTAGAGTCGATGTTTTGCTCAGCAACGAGAGAATCAGAGAAGAAGTTCATGATGGAATCGATGGCTATTAATGGCCCTCGACAACATTACGGGCCTTGTGAGATACCTCCACCTTATAGCCCATCTTCTCTTCTCGACGTTCTCGGAAGGAAAAAAAGCGCGATAAAGAAAGTCGAGAAATGGGAAGAAGAGCATTGGAATAATAATAATAATAATGGTCACAATCAGAAATAGTCCTATGTGTTGTCTATGCCTTAAATACAATATATATGCGTCGTAACGAAGAAGAGACCACAGTGTTATACTTTTACACGAAACAATTATCAGTCACCATGATCACACAACAGCAGTTAGAGATAGGAATTCTTGCAAGAAAAAATGAGTGAGATTGGAGTAAGTAAAAGAGAAACGATTAAGGGAAATTAGTTCTAGTAAGCTCGGGATTTTATGATATCGAAGCTCATTTCGCTGGGATCTGTTGCCTGCAACTCGACTTGAATTCCATCGAGTTCCCTCTTAAACCTGTCCTTTGAGCTTGCGTAGACCATCTTATTCCTCACTTTCGACGTCTCGGGCGACCTAATATCGGGGAAAAAAAAATGAAAACCCTAATTACGTCGAATTTTCAATAGTAAAAAGACAATTACCAGGCGATGAAGAAGATCTTGCTTTTCTGGACGTTTTCGCTGGTGGTGAAATCGAGATCGAAGACTGCGTATCGACATTCGTCGCGTGGGAGGGCGTTGGTGAAATCTTCGTAAGTGTGTTGAGGTTCTCCGAGCTTGTCTACGACCACTTCTTGGCCTTCGATTTTGAAGGTGATGTAACGATGGTTCCTTTTCGCCTTCAGTTCCATGAATTTGAGCTTGCATTCGTCCTCCACTGCCATCCCAGACCCAGAATTCGCCTGCCGAAAAAAAAATATATATAAAAACAGATAAATTTTCGAGGGATTTGTTTATTATATCGTCATTACATATAAGTAAGATGGGATTTTCCTTTCTTATAAACGGCCAATCTATGGTCTATCTCGGCCAAATTTGTTCTAGCAAAGTACACTTAAACATTGTGTGCAAGATCAGGGGATGTGAAGCAAACCATGATTATCGTAATTTCTCAACGGATAACACTATGCATGCAATGCAGACAACAAGCATGAAATAACAAAGAGAATTAACGATGATTTTGGCGATACCATTTCGGCTTTCGACGATCAGGAAAGAAAAAAAGAAATCCTGCAAAAGAAATAGAGAGAGATATAGATCGAAAAACTACGATGTTTGAGGTGAAAATTGAAATGAAATGTTGAGATTATTTCTCTTTTTCTTTTTTTTTTTTCCTTTTCCCATGATCGAAGAGGATACAAAAACTGATGGTGAGGAGAAAACAAAGGAGGCAACAGTTGTTCTCAGCCATCATCTCTTCGAGTCTGTGCATGAATAATAATTAACGACCAAGTCTTATTATACATGGGTGCAATAATCCGCGTATATTTGGCAATAATTTCTAATAAAAAACTAAAAACATATTCAAGAATAGTAACAACCCTGCATCATCATCATCATCATCATCATCATCATCATCATCATCATGTAGCCCAATAGAATTAATGGCCACTTAAACAGGGCTTGTTTTGGAGCATTATATGTCTGAGACGATACTCAATTCTACCATAATTTTTTTTCAATCGATGGGATCTATAAAAGTTGTAATTATTGCCGAACTTTTTTAAGGGTAATTCTTTAGCCAACAACATCTGCTTGTCCTGAAAAGGCAAAGTCAATTGCATGGTCACATCAATAATTGTTTGAGTACCACGTAAAATAATCGAAAATGTTAAAAGGAAAAAGACGGCAAAGATATAACTTTGCACAAGTCTTCACCTTTATGCCTAAGTGCAAGTGTTATTGCACGTCCCCTTCTTATAAAACTAAATACAACCTTTTTCACTTCACAGTGGCTAATGATTGAAGCTACTCAAAAGAGAGAATTCGAAGAAAGGGTTGAAGAAATGTCATGTGAGTTGAAGTACATATGTATGTTTCGAGCATATGACGCATTGAATGCTCGAATTCATATTCTTCTATCCCATTTGTAATAAAAATATTGCAAGCTAATTGATTGGAGCGAAGGGGAGCAAGCGTAATTAAACAATAGTTGGTGGGGTTCACTTCTAATAATGAAAGTCACCGTTTTCTTGATTTGTTTTGTTTTGTTTCGAAATACGCCATGTGATCTGATCTGTCCCTGGCCATGGCTTAGTACCTATCTTTCCTTCTCCTACCCTCTTTCCTTTTCCATGATTGATCTCAAAATCCCACGCAACTCCATCGGAATCTGACGTCACACTCCTCCCCAAGCTTGCAGATAAATTTCATTAACTGTCCTCTTCTTACCATGAGCAGCGTACCCAACAGCGTTGATACTGTAAATGCTGCAGCAGCAGCCATTTTTACAGCTGAAACAAGAGTTCAACCTTCCACAGCTAAGGTTGGTAAATAACTCTGTTTTCTTGTTCGTCTTAAATAAAAAAAGGGAAAACTTTGATCTGAACTTGCACTGACTGATCAAAGATGAATCATGATTTCCCTTTCTCTCTCTCCATTTACTTACTTTGAATATGTAAACGCCTGCTGGGATCGAATCTGTTGCAATTTCGCTGGTCGAAAGTGTCCGAATTTGGGCGAATTCGTTTTAGGACATACGAATCTGGCGATCCATGTTTGTCTGAACTCTGAACAGACCTTCCTCTATCTAACCATATGAATCCCTATCTTATGTCCAGCAGAAAAGAAGATGGGGAAGCTTCTTGAATCTGCGGTACTTTTGCTTCTTGGGATCAAACAAGCAAAACAACGCAAAACGAATAGGGCACGCCGTTCTTGCCTCCTCCGAGCCCAACCCGCCCGGCGCTCGCCTCGTCTCCCCTATTTCAGACAATCGCAGCAGTAATAACAACGACAGCATTTCTTCAACCCTAGTCATGATGCCCTTCATAGCCCCTCCTTCTTCCCCAGCTTCCTTTCTTCAGTCAGATTCACCCTCGCCGGCCGACAACTTCACATCCCTTCAAGCGAACGAAACTGATGCAAAGCAGATTTATGCCGTGGGCCCTTACGCCCACGAAACGCAGTTAGTTTCGCCGCCCGTTTTCTCTGCCTTCACTACAGAGCCGTCGACTGCTTCCTTCACGCCGCCGCCCGAGCCTGCCCAGACGACGCCTCCTTCGCCTGAGGTGCCCTTCGCCCAGCTTTTGTCTTCTTCCCTAGCTAGAAATAGAAACCAAAGGTACGGTGAAAAGGGTTTAGGACATTATGGCCTTCAGTCTAGTTCTGGGACTTCGTCGCCTTTTCTTGGCTGTTATGAATATTATCCGAGCTGCTATAAGTGGGGTTCGAGGCTTGGCTCGGGATCGCTGACGCCCGACGGGGGCGGGATTTCGAGGCTTGATTCTGGTTCTTTGACGCCTAATAATAATGGAGCTGGGGAATTAGCAGATCAAGGCAGAGTTGAATCTGAAGTTGCTTCCCAGGAAAACAACGATATAAGCGATCACAGAGTTTCTTTTAGGCTCTTCGACGATGATATTCCAGTTTGTGTTGTGAGGGAAGTGTCTCCTCCTTCTATGCAGCATACGAATTCGTCGTCAGATCTTGGCGAACTAAGGGATTTGAGGGCAGGTGGGAAAACCTTAAACGAACGTAATGACGGGGAAATCGATCGTAAGGATCGCATGTTGTCGCTGGGATCGAGCAAAGATTTCGACTTTGACAATGCGAAGGAAGAGAAGGAATCAACGAGCCCTCGAAATAGCTGGAGCTTCTTCCCGGTGCTACACTACAATCTGGGATCAGATGATATAAAGATCAAAGAACGATGGGAGTAATATCTCTTCATAATTTTAGGTAAGAAAGCAGATGTGGATGACGACAAGTTCTTACTATACGAGTCCTTTACATAATGCAGTTACATTACAAACTGTTGTATCTAAAAAAGATGTTTCTCTCATTCTTTGACAGTCATAAGCATGTGTTTCCACGTATAGTTTTGTGCATTTGTTAACAGGGCCGTAGGTTCCATAAGGCCAGTGAGGCGGTCGCCTCTGGCCCAGCTTTCGAAGGGGCCCAAAAAAAGTTATCATACCTATATGTATATATATCGTCGCGGTTGGATATATCTCATTCATAACTTCTGAAATTAGATGTTGTGAGGTAGACAACGACTAATAAGGACATTTCTGGTATTCTACTTTATGGTTCTTGGGCTTCTCAAATGTTTGGTCCAGTTTTTAACAAGCCTTTGTTAGTTAGAATATAGAAAATAACATATATTGTCCAAATACATTAAGCAATGCAAATGAAGTTTAAAAAAAAGAGGAATAGCTTGAAAGTTTATTTATCTCGTTAAATACTTTATTATTAGTCTAATATTATGATAGTCTTATAGTTCTATTATTTAAATTTTCGTACATTGTTTAACTTTGTTGAATATACGCGTTTGAACATGCTTATTGATGTTTGACTTGCATTATTGTCCATTTTTCTTAATGACCTTTTTAATACTAATAAGAATTTTCAAAATATTTGTAATATATGTAATATAATAGAAAATTTGAAATATATGTAATATAAAGAAAATTTTATAATATACATATGTGAATTTTGATATAAACTTATTATGTGTTTTTAACCTCTTTACAAATATAATTTAGTGTAGTTGCAAAGAAATTGATATATTTACATTTTCTTAAAAAAAGTGCGTATCGTCTGCGACAATGCAACGTATCTGTATTGCTCGCTTCTGTATCGACGTCAGCATCCGCCACGGCGAACCATGTCTATAAAAATACCTAGATGGTCTTTAATTCGGTTTAAATTACTTACATTTACGGTTAAATTTATGTTAGACTACGTATGTTATTTAAAAAATTACATAAAAAAAAATTAGGGCCCCAATTTTGAGGATCGGCTCAGGTCCCGACTTCGTGAGCTACGGGCCTGTTTGTTAATTTACTTTCTTCCTCGTTTTCTCTTGTTGATTGAAGCTACGCTAGTTTCCATCTTGTAACGTATTATTGTGAAGATGAATAGATGCCATTATCATTTACCAAGAAGACGAATAGAAATAATAATGCATATTCGACTACGTAATGATGCAGAAAATACATAACACCACGGCTCGGCTGCTCCAAACCTCACGGCTCCGAAATTCCGAACCTAAGCCAACTCGTCAACGCTGCACAACAGTCAAACCCACAGCAGACTCGTTTCAACTTTGGTGGCTTGGCTTTTTAGTTCAGATCAGACACACAGAAGAAAGCTAGCAGACTGGATTATTCATAGAAGGAATTATCGAGCGGTTTGAGATCATATCAAATGGCGGATAACACTAGTGAGCAGGAGAAACGAGAATCCACGATCGATCAGATCCCGGAGAAATTTGACCCCTCGGACTCTTCGTCGGCTTCTGCGAAGACTAAGATCCACCGCTTGTTCGGTCGCGAAAAGCCCGTGCATACGGTTCTGGGTGGCGGTAAACGTACGATTTTATGTTATTCGTAGCTGGTTCGTTTTGATTTTAACGTTTGCTGCCGTTTTAGGCGTGGGTTTTTTTAGCTTCTGGCTTGGCTCTTGTTGTTTCTGGGATTTTTGGACTTGTGATGAGGACTTCTGTCTAGTAGATTGTGGCGTTTTCAAAGTTGGATTTGCCATTCGTATCAAAGCCCTCCCTTTCGAGACATTAGCCCTCAACAGCTTTATTGCATCATTGTAGGATCTCACGATTTGGTACATTCTTTACAGTTGCCGATATCTTCCTATGGAGAGACAAGAAGGTTTCTGCTGGTTTGCTGGGGTTCGCCACCACAGTTTGGGTGCTTTTTGAACTGCTTGATTACCACTTGCTTACCGTAGTTTGCCATGTTCTGATCTTTGGCCTGTCGATCGTTTTCCTCTGGTCAAACACGTCGACCTTCATCAACAAGTATGGTTCCTAACATTCCCTTTGAATATTTTGCAATGCTGTTTTCAATGCTCATACTTTCGTCCGATGTTAATCAGGTCCCGCCCTCAAATCCCGGAAGTTGTAATCCCAGAAGATGTCATCCTCAGCATAGCTTCTTCTCTTAGGGTCGAAATCAACAGAGGACTTGCGAGCTTTAGAGATGCTGCATATGGAATAAGTCTCAAGAAATTCCTTGCGGTATGTGGCATTCTTACATCACTTCTATGTATGTACCAATTGGTCATATTAGAAACAAAGTTTCATAGCTAGCTACTATGGTATGGTTCTGCAGATCATTGCTAACCTCTGGGCAGTAGCTGCTCTGGCCGATTGGTTCAACTTCTTGAGCTTGTTTTACATGAGTAAGTCGCTTGCTTACCTTCGGTCTCCATGAAACAACGTTGTATGTATCATTTGATAGAGAACGAATTCGCCTTTTCTTGATTATCGTCGTCTCTCTCAAAACAGGTCTTGTGTTGCTGTTCACCGTGCCTGTGTTCTACGAGACATACGAAGATAAGATCGAGGCATTTGCCAAGGCAGCTGAGGCAGAGTTTGAGAACCAATACGCCGTTTTCAATGCCCGGGTTTTGGGTAGGGTACCAAAACCTTCATTCAAAGACAAGTTTGCTTGAACTCTTCTTCTTTTACGTTTGAGCAGAGTGTAATAACAATAAGGTAAAGCCAGTGGTTATGCTGCTCTGCTGCTTCATAGTTGCAGCCAATTGTGTTATGGATGATCTGATTATAATTTAAGACAATATGTAATATTAAATTGGCAATTCTGATTTTATTTTCTCTGTTATTATTTTGTGAGTATATAGTATTTCAAACGCTGGATAAACACGAATCGTTCAACGAGGACAGATAGTGTGTCAACGTGGTCAATATCAGGCAATGGAAATGATATTACGATTAACGAATCCCCAATTCTTTTCTAAAGAAAATTACGAATCTCCAATGCTCCATTCTCCAATGGTTTACAGAAAAAAAACTGTAAAGAATTTCCTTTTATTTTTTCTTTAAAAGAAAAAGAACAAGAACTATATGTTGTCCATAATTACCCGAACAATCATCACGCAATAGAGCACTTAGTTTCATTGCGTGACTGACTGGCATTTTCTCGGCAAATTGGAGGATACCTTTTGATCTCTCTCCCTTTCTCAAGTACGAATTTCAGCAAATCTCTGTGTTTCTTTTTTTCTCCTTTGTCAAATTAATAGTTGAATTGATCTTCTGTCCGTCTGTTTTTGGTTGGTTAGGTATCTGTGAAATGGCTTCCAAGCGGATCTTGAAGGAGCTTAAGGATCTTCAGAAGGATCCTCCTACCTCCTGCAGTGCTGGTATATTTATTTTTCATTTTTTTTGCTTTTATTTGTTTGGCTTGATTTTTTGAATGTTTCGGGTGCTTTCTATCTTGCTTTTGGTATAATACTTTATGTTTCTTTGGTATTCTGCCTGGATCTTTCTGAATATATTTTGAGATTGGATTTGAGCATTTGTTCCCTGCGTGGTTGTTGGTTGGTTTGGTATTTTAAGGTGACAATAAATTGAGCTAAAGCTAATCGTTGTGCTGGTGGAGTTCCTTCTGAATCTGAATTCTAAGTCTTTTTGGGTATACTTTGGTTCCAGTTTCTTGTTGAAGGGAGCTCAAGTGAGCTTTGAGACGAGTAAGATTGTCAATTGGTTCGATGTTTCATGACGTCTTGTTAAGTTCAAACAAATCAAGTTGAGTCCAAGCTCAGCTTCTGAATTTCTCCTGTGAAAGAATAATCCATACTTATATTTTGCTTTTCAGAACTAATTTAAATGAGTTGGTCGTAATGTACAAACTTAGGCCTTGGTTTGGTTTTACTTTCGATCGCTCTGTTCTCAGTATGTGCAATTATATCTGACTGCTGATTACAGTTATGGTATCATCCATGAAATATCAATAAAAACACGTGTATTATCTTAATGACGCAAACTAACCGCTGGTATGATCTTAATATGATTCGACGACAATTGCATTTTATAACCCATAACACTCTTTTTTCCCGATAATTTTTGTCTTTCCATTGTCAAAACAAGATCATAACCCACACATCCCCTTATATTTCTAACTAGTTACTCTGTTGACTTGGGCTCCATTGACTTTGCTTATTTATCATATTTATGGATACACTCTTCATCAGAGAAGGAAATTCTGATTCCTTACTTGCGCCTTTTTTCGCCCCGCCCCATCTTTGCGCGTGTTCATAGGGCCTGTCGGTGAGGACATGTTTCACTGGCAAGCAACAATCATGGGTCCTTCAGAAAGCCCGTATGCTGGGGGTGTTTTCATGGCTACGATTCACTTCCCTCCAGACTATCCCTTCAAACCACCTAAGGTGTGCATTTGTTCCTTTTACATCTTTCCACTTGTTCTAAAGTACTTCCCGAGCTGCATCAGCTCTAACAAATTCGCCATACGTGCCTCTTAAATAATATTTGCAGGTCTCATTTAGGACGAAAGTTTTTCATCCTAACATCAACAGCAATGGTAGCATCTGCCTTGACATACTAAAGGAACAATGGAGTCCCGCTCTTACTATTTCAAAGGTTTGGATCGAACTCCTTTCTCCCCTCGCTGTATTCTCTTCTTTTGCAGCTTGAAGCGAAAATCTTCCTCTTCGATGTTATCATTATTCAGCATGATAAACGAGTAAAATCTTTATTTTCGTTTCTTCCCAATTTTAGGTGTTGCTTTCCATTTGTTCTTTGTTGACGGATCCTAACCCCGACGACCCCTTGGTGCCCGAGATTGCTCATATGTACAAGACAGACAAGAACAAGTATGAGACCACTGCAAGAAGCTGGACTCAGAAATACGCCATGGCGTAATAATTAACCTTGCAAGGACCTTAATTTCGAAAACTATTTCCTCTTAAGCTTACATTGGTCTAAATTGCTGCACAAACTGAGGTATTGAAGATTATTTGTAATCTGTAATTGATGTCGTGACTCTTGCTTAAATTGCTTGTTTGTATGCATTAGCTTAATTGCTAGTACTATCGTCTGATCATCATTTTAAGGGTTAATTCAAGGCATTGCCCAATCCAAACAAACATAACACCTTAATGCTTTCTATTCTTTTCATTTATTTTTAGTTAATTATAGTAACTACCGAGGAACAATCCATTGGTCTAGTCATTGTTTGTCTCAGCACAGCACTAAAGCAAAGAAAAGGATATCCCATAGCTTTTATATGGCATACGAAAAAATATGTATTGTAATTTACGAAAGAGTGATATTGCTAGCTTACATCATCTTCAAGGGCCCCTATATCTCTTCTTATTGACCCTGTATATATTAAATTACCATCTGCGGTTAAAAAAGCAAGTCATTTTCTATGTAGTACAGTACTATGTAATGATGGCTTCTGATGATTAATTCGAATACCTACGTAGTAATGGTTAAATTCGTTTTACTTGTTTGTGTGTGTGTGTGTGTAAACTTCTTTTGATGTGAGGTCATACGTTTCGTGGGTCTGAAATAAATGATGTTTTTTCAGAATGTGATATGAATGAAGATTCCTTTTTTTTATCTTGGTAAGTTGGAAGGACCCCACCATCATTTATTTCTGTATTTGTTGATTAGGATTTTGTCCCATATATATTTCATTGATTAGAATCGTTTTCAATTTTTTAAGAGAGCAAGAGAACACAAAGGACAATCTTTGTCTTTCTCTTCATTTATTCAGAACGCACTCCCATGCAAACACAAAACACAGCAAAACCTTCCATTTTATTAGTTATTACCACGTAAAAAGAGACAGCGAATGTTAACTACGCATTTAATAACATTGCAAGGTTCGATTTCCAGATCAAATAATCAAATTTTAAATACGAAAAAGGAAAAATTAAATACAGTGGCACGTAAAAGACGTGTGTGTGCATTGAATAAGAGTCTGAGTTCTTCTTGAATAATCTACTAATATGAATGACGACAGACAAATTAAAAAAGGTTGCAGAGTGTCTCAGACATTGCTCAGTGCCTCGTCCTCGTCGTCTTTAATTTACTACACCAACGCCAACTCCTCTCGTTTAAATGTATTGTGTAGTAATTATGCATGAATATATATATGCATTTCTAATTAGGGTTTTGAGAAGGCTAGAATTCAATGTCACGCGTGATCTTGCTGTGTTTGACTTTTTAGGATACACTTATTAATGTCTCAAGCATAGTTAATTAGTTAAGTTAAATATATAAAAGCATCATCGACTTGTTGAGATAGTGTGGCCTATGAAACTTTGTTATAATATATCTCTACAACGAACACCCAATAATAATTCATGCGTGACATATTTATAATGGAACTGACAGGGAGAAGATTGAAATAATTATTCCGGCAAATAAATGTAAAAAATTTGTGGACACCATGCAGTAGAACAATTTGCAGTTCCAAGTTGTCAGATTCACGCTATTAATTGTCACCAATCATCGTTCTTGAATAGTATAACGGCTCTCTTGGAAATATTTGTCGTCTTAATTGTGTGTGTGTATATTATATATGCATATAAATAAATGGCTATTGCAGGGAGCAAAAGGTGTTTAGCTAACGCTTTGCATTACCGAGTAGACTTAAAAAATTTGTGTGTCATAGAAGCCCTAAGATTGTCATTCGAGCTTCTTCATAAGTATCTAAAAACCCTTATTTGTAAAATTTATATTTATTCTTGCAGTTCAATCTTCTTCAATGATATCCTTAATTAATTTCGCACTCCTGTATTTCCTCTCTCATCAGTCATAACATCTCTCCGCATGAATTTTCATCTCCACTCATCCCCACAAATCCGTTGAGACAATGTAATAGGAAAAACAAGCCAAAAAGTATTTCGCTTTAAGTACCCCCCATATTTACATATGAAAAGAGAATCGGCTTTGATAGATAGGTTTGGTCTCTTTCAGATACTTAAACTGTCTATTTTTCGGCCCCTTCTATATATACTTCATATAGTCCCCTCAAACAATAATTAGCCGAATTGCCATAAACCCTTTTTTCATACAAGTCGTGAGGAAAAAAATGGATTCTGAGAGCAATAGTGCTTTATGCGAATTCTTGAACGAACCCGAGTTTTGCGATGCTTCAGACGACATTTTCAGCATCCTTGAAGCTTGGGATCAACAAAGTGCTTCTTATTCTTTTGAGGATAGTCAACTAATAATTGTGGCGCAAGATGAAGATAATAACAACTGCGAGAGCACTACTACGAGGACAACAACCTTGTTAGCAGACAACGACTTTGTGGGCTTCGAGTTTCAAAAATCAGTTAACGATAACAATGCTCCTTTTCAACAAGAAGAAGCTGCTGATGAAACTCAAGGAGGAGCGATGATGCTCTTACCAAAGTGCAAGAAACAGAAGCTTAGTGCTTCAGCTTCTGTTGTTTCTTTCTCTTCCCTGCAAGGAGGAGGAGAAGAAAATGGGCAGCACAGAATAACTCACATCACCGTTGAGAGGAATCGAAGGAAGCTGATGAACGAACAGTTGTCTACTTTGCGCTCGTTGATGCCATGCTTTTATGTCAAAAGAGTAATTAAAATACGCCCATTATTATCTGATCAGTACTACACTAATTCGTTAATATATGATGATATTCTTTCTTTCTTTTTTCTTACAACGACAATGCTTTTATTACATTTTAGGGCGACCAAGCGTCAATAATTGGTGGAGTAGTAAACTACATCAAAGAGCTGCAGCAGATCCTTCAGTCCCTGGAGGCCAAGAAACAACGCAAGGCGTCGTCGGCCTATTACAACAGCAACAACGATGTCGTCCTAAGCCCGAGGGTCGTTTCACCAAGCCCGAGGCTACCACCGATAAGCGAGGAAACCCCCGTTGAGCCCGAGATTGAGCTTTGAGCTTGCCATAAGCCCGAGCACGCCCCAATCAAGCGTCAACCCCAGCTATTATTACAAGCCATTTATCCATGGCGGCCTGAGCTCGCCTTCTTCGCTCCTAGCCCGACGATTGAACAGCACTCTTCTTGCAACTCTTCCTCGAGCAACTCGATTGTTATTAACGACGTCGCGAACGAGCTCGTGGCTAGTTCGAAATCTGCTTCTGCCCAAGTCGAGGTTAAGTTTTCAGGTTCGAACTTGGTGCTTAAGACGATCACGACCCGTCGTTTGCCTGGGCAAGTGGTTAAGATTGTGTCGGCCATTGAAGAGCTTGATCTCGAGATATTGCATGTGAGCATCGGCAGCACAGTTGATGGGACGATGGTGCTCAATTCTTACACAATTAAGGTATAATTAATTCTCTTGTAACTACTGAATCGCATGCATGGGATTTTGTTATAATGTTAAAACAGTAAATGACTCCATATTTATTTGCTTTCGTGATTGAAAATAGATCGGAATTGAATGCCAACTCAGTGCAGAAGAACTTGCTCAGCAAATCCAGAAGACATTCTGCCAATAAGGATAATGAAGATTATGCAGCGCCAGTTATCGTTTGACTTCTAATTATCATTGTTATTAGCATAATTGCTGTCTACTTTACTTGTTGTTTCTAAGTTCACAAAATGCAATAGATTGGTTAGTCGTTCGACTGATGATAGAGTACTGATATGCATTGCATCTGATCCCAAATACTTTTACTCTCCATTAAACTATTTCAGTTCATCATGTCTTCTTGTTTTCTTTAGCTTTTCTATGCGTTAAAAATTTATGTAACCTCAATTAGATGTAAATAGATATATATAGCAATATTACTACCCTATTTAATCATCACGAAAAAGATTGCCTTTATCTTCCAATACCATAAAACATACTAAAAAAAGCTGTATACACGCACATTCATGCTGCTGGCTAATTCAGGGACAATGCTTAGCATATATTTCGAAATCAAGTTTTTTGTCCTTTTTACATTTTATTTATATGTAGGTAGTTAGAGATGAAGTCGGACGTAATAAATAGCATTTGTCCTCAACCTAAGTATTAGTAGGTTGGGGATATATTTATCATCAGCCTTCCTTTACAGGCAGCTGCCCGTACAAACAAACTGACTTGCTCGAACGATTCATAAATGGGCCAATGAGGAGAAGAAACTTATTGGGCCAAAATCCATACAGGCCCACATGAGAAATGACAAAACATAAGATCAAAAAAATTATGAGAATATCAAATGACAACACAACATGGTGATCACGAAATGTGCATATATTGTAATAGAATTCGCAAAAGATCTGAATAAAACGAAGCAAACCTCAACCCCTCATTGCGCATCATCGGCCCTCTCATTTATGGGAGTCTGAGCTGAACTCTTCTGGGGCTCTTCTTTGTGCTCTGTTTCGGCGGTGCGTAATGGAACTTCTGCTTCGGATTCAGATTCTTGGTCGGGCTCTGTTTTCCCTTCGGGTTCGTATTGTTGGTGGGTTCTTTCCTCTGTATCTGCTGCTGATGCTCTGTCGTGGTGAAGCTTGACCACGATGCAGGTGATATTATCGGCGCTACCGAGACTGAAAGCAGTTTCGATCAATTTTCGCGCAGCTGCTTCGACCGCTTCCTCTGATTGTGCTATCGAGACGGCTTCCTGAAATGGCTCGGGCATCTCAATGATATTTAATTAATGCGCACTTGATTACCATAAAAATTCCTTGCATACATTATATTGGAAACTTACCTCATTGGACACAACATCCCAGAGCCCGTCACTGGCAAGAACGAGCAGATCGAGGTCTTTGTCGATCTCTTCTTCCTAAGGCATAAAGACGGGGAACATAAAACATAACGGAATGGTAAGGATAGTAAATCTGAATTTTGTCAGGGTAACATGAAAAAAATTACAAGTACCTGAATCTCGGTTCAGTCAGCCACTACGAATTGCTTCAGCATACGATTTCCAAAAGCACGAGACATGGCCAAAACACCACCAACCCTCCAAGTGCCTGATACAGTAACATAAATGGTAGTTCAAGCTCAATTACAATAAAGGGCTAGACGAATAGTAATCAAGTCTATGTGATTGTGCACGATATCATGCAATACGTTCTTTCGGTTAAACATCATGTAACAAGTCCTCGTTGTGATTGCACATGATCTCTTTAAGTTTCCACATTCCAGTCCTTCAAACAGAATGTCCTTAAAGCATATTTAATCGACTAATATAGGACAGAACTAAGGATGATACCTGCCCACATCACAACACCTCCAGCACTTTCAATCCTCTTCCTCTCATCACTTCTATTGGGTTTATGATCTTCCGAGAGAGCAATTGCTGTATCAAGGAAGGATGGAAGATTTGATCTTTATGACTTACCAAAGTAGTACCTAAATAAGGCGCCATCTGAGTCTATCATCAATAGCTTTATATCCATATATACACTTATACTTTGTACAAAAATAACAAGCTACATCAGTGTTGGAACTATTGCTTTAGGAAGTACAAACTATAGTTCCCAAAAGTTTTGACAAAATACTCATTCTTATCTTCAAAGATCGAATCACTGATATTATATTGAAATGAAATCATGAAGTTGTTTTGAAAACCCAAAAAGCTCAGGATATTATTAGTTTTATTCCTTAGGCTACAAAAACTACCAAGATTCACAATGAGCTTGACGATTCATTCAACTGAACCCCTTTAAATTTAATACCGATCTATAAACAATTTGTTATGGAATTCAGGAGAAAATGAATTTTCCAAACCGCATTAAAGATCAAGGAAAAATTTCTGAAAACACATGAAAGACAAATGTGACGAATAGTTGTGGTACCTTTTCAGCTTTTGATATAATAGTTCGAGAATCGCCAACATTAGCAACATAAAGGTGGTTGCCAACAAGAACTGCAGTTGAAGCTGTTGAGCCATCATCTCGGTAAGAATCTCTTTCAGACTCTAAAAACTCTTTGTCGGTCTGCTGATACGTATCACCTGCAGAGTCATATAAGTGCATGATTAACACTCACCAAATTACCATCGGAAGCACTATCGCAAAAAAGATGGTTTAAACAGAAGAAAAAATGCATGTTTATTAGGAGCATTCGTTACAACTACAGATCCAGCTGATTACCCCAAGAATACCATGCAACAAACATCGGTTGCTACTGGAAGCAATTGAAAACTGGTAATCCAACTTACTTATAGCCAGTTTTGTGTTTGTGAGAAACTCCGGATGCTTCAAGAGATTCTCAAAAAGATGTTCTTTCAAATATTGTGCAGCACGAGACCCACCATGACCTGCCATGAAAAATTATCACCCTCTATACAATAAGCATTATATTATTAATAATTCAATGGAAAAGGATAAGGCGCCCAATGTAAGGAACCTTCTAGTTCTACAAGCCAAATCAACCTCGTGGGCTGGCCAACATTCCAAAACATCATTCAATCCTACTATATAACTGCTACATATAAAGCGACATAAGCTAGTCATCCTTCCATATCTTTGCATCATATGTTAAAAAGACCATTTGAAAAGAATCTGTATGATATTCAATTGACTAAATGATATTCAAACATAAAGGATAAAAAACTTACCATCAAATATCCCGAAAAGGCAGATTGATTGACCGTCAACTGTGGACATCTTGATATCATAAAAGTCCTCCATGCTAGATCTTTTTCCTCTGAAACTGGCGTACCCGCAACTCATTGCACGTTTTTTCACTGCCACGTGGAAAGGAAAAGTCTGTGACTCAACTAAAATATCAACATTGTCTACCCAGGTGAAAGGTGTAAAGCCAGCACAAAAATTTGATTGGCACTACAATAACAATAAGACGATTCATTACGCCAATTATGCCACAGGACAAATGTATGTGAAGGCTTGGACAATAGGAAGGGACATGCATTAGATTCAAAGAAAATTACAATGCAAAAGATTATTTTTTCTCAAACAGCTAAGAACTTTAACCCACACAGCATTGGTAAAAAAAATAAAGAACCAGTGATATACAATCACCTTTTCCATCCTCCACTGGCATAGCCCACTATCATCAACCTTATCAGGGAAAATATCGACGAGAGATCCTTTCGCAGACATGGCAGAATCTGCCATACTCTTTTTACTTTGCAGAACTTTTGTACTCCACGTAGATGTTAAGAACCGACAGGTATTCAAACACCCAATAATATAGCTACACTGAGCAACCTTTTGTATCTCACAGTGCATCCCACCAAGATCTTGCTGACCTCAAAACACTGTTGCATAACATCTAAAGCAGGTGCCTCGGTGTCAAATTGAAGCTAACATACGCAACGATACAAAAAAATGCAAATCAGCTTATAAATTCTATGCAGCATGTGTGACATAAATAGCACGAGAAACCGAAAGTGTAAGAACGAACTAAAATCCCGCCGGAAAAATGGGACATTTATTATATATATCTGCTACAATGGATTTTCTAGAATTGATGGTATTTCAATTAATATGCAAGTCAAGAAAAGTTAACTATAAAGATCAAACATATTAACATTACGCGGTAACTTCATCTAGCTTCCTCAACATCTATAGTAACTAATTACCCTAAATAACTATGTTCTTTCTTCTATGACAGATTCGAACTATTTTCCACAGCATCCAGTAACCATAAAAATCATTCATCCCATGTTCTGAAAAATTGCAACAACGTAGAGATTAAAGCTTCAGCTGCCACATCGACCAATAAATGAAATCAACGGAACAAAACCGTCCGTCACATGCATTGCACTTTGAAGGGACTTATCATTTGATCAAAGCAGCACTTACTCTCAGAATAGCAGGCACATCACGTCACGGCAAAAAGCATATCTCGGAACTCAGATCAACAGCCATTACATAGCAACGATATTGAAACAGCGAACAAAACGTCAAACACTAAGCTAAACTCGATCAGCAACACAAAACAAAAAAAAACACAGTAAACTATCACGTCTGGTAACAAAAATAAAACGAGATCAATCAGCTTCCTCTGAGCAAGCGGGCCAGCTGAAACGGATCCAATATAAGACCGGAATCGGATCAGATATACTCAGAAACCCTAGCTTGAAGAAGAAAGGATTGTTGCGAAGTGGCAAAGTGAGTGATTGATGAATCTACTGTTTTGCAGTGCACCCAACACGAGGTGGATGACGTGGCACGACACGCACGGAGCGCGTGAGGTCGAAAAAATAAATAAATAAACGAATAGACAAAAATTACCTGAACTTGTAACTTAAATAATTTTTGTATTCCAAAATTACCCGATTAAAAAGTATATTAGTTTGTAAAAATTAGAAGTGGGTGCATTAATCTCAGATAAACAATGTCATTTGCCCAAAATAATCTGTCCACGTCAGCAAGATAATCCTCATCATAGGATCTCAGCCTGAGCCCAATCAACTGATTGGACATGTAATCGACGGGCCACAGCCCGATACAAAGCCACATAAACAATACAAGCCCACTATGAAGGCCCAATAGCCGTCCGACAGTAGACACGTGTCAGTCTGACAAGGTGGCACGTGTCGATTTCTAACCGCCGGGGCCATATAAGAAAGCCATGTTCAGCCGCGTACCTTCATTCCACGTTGAGCAAAAGAGATCCGCCGCAAAAGAAGGAAGCTGATGTCGATCAATTTGAGCCGTCGATTGGCGTCAGCGCCGTTCAGATGCGAGCTTTCCCGTCGGTTCATCGGAACGGCGACGGCTCGCCTCTCACAGAGTCAGCAACAGAGTGAATCGCCGGCCGATAAGGACGAAGAGAAGAACACAAAAGTGAAATCGAAGAGAGAGTCGCGAAGAAGAAGGAGACGCAGAGGAGTACGAATACGTGAATAAGGAAACCGGCGAAATCGGCGGTCCGCGTGGACCTGAGCCCACTCGGTTTGGTGATTGGGAGAAAAGCGGCCGTTGCTCGGATTTTTGAGCTTAGCAGCCATTTTCTTTCCCTTTCTCTCGTTTGATTACTTGTTATGTGCAATCATGTGACGGGAAGGATCAAATTCTGCAAGTTTGCTCCTTGATTGTTTGATTCAGACATCCTATGTACGCATCATAGTTTGAAAATATGAACTCTTCTGTGTTTGATTACCTTTTCTTTAGGCAATCAAGTTAGGCCCACGCGCTTTTGGCTGGACCCAAAATGACTGATAAACGCGAAAATGGAAGTAGATAAACTGATTACGAAACATCTTGTAATAAGAAACAGTCTGAATGATGTCGAGAAACAAGTTTTTGATTTCAGTTTTCACACTTTTCCTCTACATCTTCATCTTCTCCGTGAGCTCCAAAGCGCAGAGCATCAGCTCCAATTCGTCGTGTGCTTCGTCATCTTGCGGTAGCAGCAGAGACATAAGCTTCCCTTTCGGATTAAGGACAGATCCAATTCATGTGGTTATAAAATCCCAGCTTTGTCCTCCATTGCCACGAGAATCGAAACCATTCTTACCTTAAAATCAAAGAATATCTCGTGGAAGAGATCGACTACCTCGGCTTTTCAATAAGGCTGGTCGATCCTGGCATAAACAGAAGCAACCTCTCTTCTTGCCCAGCTTATTCCAACGACTACGATGACTGGCCGAGCACGTTTTACTCAAACTACTATTACAACTTGCCGATTACCTTCATCCGCTGTTCGACTCCTTTAACCGACTCCAAGTATGTCAGAGCTGCCTTTTGCGGTAACAGAAGCAGCATATTTTCAGATCCTTCGGAAATCTTCAGTTATGTTATTGCAGTTGACAAGGCTGTCGAAGTTCTCAGCTCGAAGGCCCGTGAGAGATGATAACTCTTCTTTAGCAAGCATTTACGGTGGATTGGCTTATGGGTTTGAGCTTTCTTGGTTTAGGGTTGTTTGCCGGGAGTGTGAGGATAGCGATGGATTCTGTAGCTTGGAAGGCAACAAGATCAGCTGCAAGCATTATTGCATTATAGACACTCGACTCCACGAACTCGGTTTCAAATAAAGCATTTTGTATTAGTCTATCTGAATTCTGTAAGCATACCAACGTTCTTGGCTAATTCTGCTTGCACTTGAAAACTTGCAGGTCAATTTGAGATCTGGAGAAGTGAGTACTCGGTCAATCTTTTCCAAATCTCTTCTCTTCTCCTATTTGAAGCTTTATCTTATTGTTTGCTCTGTTTTCTTTTTTCAGTCACTGTAGGCTCTTATGGTTTGATCGCCTTAGGTACGTGACAGAGCTTACACAGTTTTTTCGCGAGAGCCTCTCATTTACTTTGTACTGAGTTATTGATTACGCAGGTGGACTATTAGCCCTTAGATTCCTCATGGGGGCTTCCCATTCTTAATAACACTCATGGTTCGAAAATGGCGAGGAGACACTTATCCATGGACGAAAGCATAGAAAAGTTCCTCCAAAGTCAAGACAACCTCACCCAATCAACTACGCCTACTCAGAGATCAAGAAAATGACCAGCAACTTCAACCAAAAGCTCGGGAAGGAGGCTATGGGACCGTATACAAAGGCAAGCTCAGAAGCGGCCCTTACGTTGCAGTAAAGGTCATGGATTTACAGGTCAGCTTCAACGAACAAGAATTCATCAACGAAGTGGCGACCATAGGTCGTATTCACCACTGCAACGTCGTGCAGCTCATAGGTTTCTCCATCGAAAAAGACGAGGTGTGCTTTTGGTATATGAATTCTACCCAACGGTTCCCTCGATAGGTACATTTTCGGGCAGCATGTGATAGATGGCTCGTGCTGAAATACGATAAGATGTATGAAATAGCGCTCGGAGTAGCTCGTGGGATCGATTACTTACACCATGGCTGCGATATGCAGATATTGCACTTCGATATAAAGCCTCACAACATAATGCTCGATGAGACGTTTAACCCTAAAATCTCTGATTTTGGACTGGCCAAGCTTTACGATCGTACGAATATGATTGCCATGAACTCTTACTTCTGTCATTACAGATGCTAGAGGGACGATGGGCTATATGGCAGCTGAGATGTTTTACAGAAACCTAGGAGCAGTTTCTTACAAGGCTGATGTGTATAGTTTTGGGATGTTGTTGATGGAGATGGTTGATCCGAGGAAGGGAAGTGTGGGCCCTTTCGAAGAGGATGTGTGTCGGGTTTATTTCCCTTCGTGGGTCTACGATGAAATCTCTGCTGGAAATGAGACTGGGATCGTCGATGCGAGCGAAAGGGAAGAAGCTAAGATAAGAAGATCGTTATAGTTGCGCTGTGGTGCGTACAGATGAACCCTCGCGATAGGCCATCGATGAACAAAGTACTTGAGATGCTTGAAGTAGATGATTATGAGCTGAAGATTCCACCCAAGCCTTTTGTTGCTCCTCATGAGATGGCAGAGATCATGTTTTTTGTGACGAAATAGACGATTCTGTATGTCGTTTGAGTTGTCGATCGTCCTTGTAATTAAGAACAAGATAACTCAAGTGGATTCATCGCAATTCTAGAAAAGTTGATATGGACACAATTTGTTTCAAACCAGGAATGATAGACCAAAACATCCAACTCATAATTGCAACGTTACGAAAATTTATTGAACTCTCTCTCTGTCTAGTTAATCTTTGCCCTGGAGAAGTCCATCTCTGGATGCTGTAATATATATGCATGCCAGATATATACAATTGGTAAATGATTCA